>JARHVA010000691.1:0-185000 GCA_037957365.1 Torreya grandis
CATTTACTTTGGGATTCAGAATTTCAACTAAAGTTTTTAAGATTCCATACAATAAGTCAAATATTTCTCAAAAAAATAGATATCACAAAAATCTAATGCATATCCACTACTCAGCTTGTCAATTGTAGAAGACTGCAATAATAAGACTCAGATCAAAGAGTATAGTTCATGACTATACATTTGTGAGAGCACCTCTCTCTCTCTCTCTCTCTCTCTCTCTTCTCTCTCTCCTCTCTCTCTCTCTCTCTCTCTCTCTCTCTCTCTCTCTCTCTCTCTCTCTCATCTCTCTCTCTCTCTCCTCTCCTCTCTCTCTCTCTCTCTCTCTCTTCTCTCTCTCTCTCTCTCTCTCATCTCTCTCTCTATCTCTCTCTCTCTCTCTCTCACACACACACACACACACACACACACACACCTATTAAACCTTTTTACATAGTCAACTATAATATACCAGTATTTCCAAATTTATCACAACATAAACAAATTTCTAATTTTTGAGATAGATTTTTTGTTAGGGCTGAGCATAATCCCATTATCCCTAGGGTATCTTAATGTTTAATATGAAAACCATTTTATTATCATCTAAGCTCCAAAAATCCATTCAATAGAGTACCACACATTCAATTCAAAGGGTTCCTAAATTGAATTGGGTTTCAAAAATCATGATTGTTCTTGTAAAAAGGGTAGATACCCACATTAATGGTCTATATTTAGGTTTTATCGATTTTGGGTGTAGGTTTTCATGGATGGTCAAGCCATATGTAGAGCCCTCCACTCAAACCCTTTTTATTTTTATTTTCAAACCAATGAAAAACATAAAACCCATTATTTATTTTCAACAAATATTACACCTAGAAATATAAATACATCACCAACCTTTATAAGATATTTGCCTAAGGAAAGTACTTGTCTTGCTCTTTCTTGCTTTGTAAACTTCTTTCAATTATGTTTGCTTCCTTCTATCTCTATCCACTGGTCTCCTTCAAAACTTCAAGAACTTGATTCTTAAAATCTTTTCTTTTCCTATTGTACCACCATAATAATCTTTACATTCCATTATATTCCATAAATCAATGATATAGAATATTGTTAAATAGAGTAGTGCATGTTGAGTTTGAAGTAATAGAACTCCTAAGTTACAGTCTAAAGCCATAATTAACATGCAGTCCAAATCCAACCCAAAAGCTTGAGATAACAAATGACAACTCAAGTCTAATTTAGGTTATAAGAAGCCTTTTTCTTTTGAAACTTCTAATTAAATAATCATTTCCAAAAACCAAACCAATATGCTTTTAAAGTTAACTCAATGCATAATCCAAATAATCATGTCAAACATTATTAATGCCCATGATAACTAATACTTTGCAAGTACATTTAGAAATAGGTTATTATCCAACATTCTAACATTAGCTGGGATAGTCCACTTGGGAAATTAGTACACCAAATCATTAAAATTCCATTCTATTAGTTTTTAATCAGGATATCCTAAGCCATTACCAGCTTTTGATCAAACTAGATAATATATTAAATGTTAACATAACAATAATTGTTAAACCTATATCCAAACACTATGATGTTATAATTATGAATTTATTTATCAAAACTGCTATAAATACTAGTTTCAATGTCTTTAACAATCCTTTAAAAATATTCATTAAGTCATATATATTTCTAATTTGCTAAGTAATAACATCTCAAAAACACAACAATCATAGCAGTCATAAAGCAATTATCATTCGAATCTAACTATAGGTTGTAGAATAATGAAATCACTCATTTAAATGCATAAAATAAAATATAATCACTATAGAAATACTTAAGCACCCAAAACCATACCAACTATCTAATCATATCTAACAAAAGAGTTAACAAATTATTCTACTATGGTGTGTGAGTTGGGTTACTAGCAGTTCTTCTGTCATCCCCCAATCATCCCATCTACTCCATCCTCTCTGATGATGCTCTCCCTCTGTCATACTCTAAGGGAAGTATCAATATTGCATCCACCTCACAATAAGTAGGTAGTTAGTCTAAGTCATCATATATATCAACTAATTATGTAAAAACTAACAAATATACATTTACAATGTACAAAATAAGAAATTACAATTGTCACATAATGTAAACTAATCGGCATATCACTATCCCATAACCAGTATATGTCATAAAGCTCAAATCAAAGCAATAATAATAAGATGATAACCATACCAATCCACAAGTTAAAATGTTATAAAACATAGGGTATAATTAGGATGTAACACATCCATTTTCAAGTGTAGGTGTTGTTGAAGTGTCTACACACCTTGACCTACATTTGAAATTGCATCATGTTTGAACTCATCTAAATTCACCAAGAGTATAACAAAGGTATAACAATAAATGTTTTTAAAATTGTAATTTCATTCCTTTTATCATGCTCAATCTAAGGATACCAATTTTATTTTGATTTTTTAGAGTATTATTGAAGAAGACATTACTACAGTGGTAAAAAAAAAATTAAATTCAAGATAGTTGCTCAAATAATTCAATCATACTTTCCTCATGCTCATTCCAAAGAAAGAAGGGGCAGTGAACTTTTCCAATTTTCAACCCATTAGTTTGTGTAATTCATTCTACAAAATAATTACCAAACTTATTGCTCTGAGAATGCAAGCTATCATAGAAAAATTATTCAAGCTCAGTAAGGAGGCTTCGTTCTAAGAAGGAAAATATAAGATGAAGTTATTAGGGTCCATGAAATCATTCACTCTATGGAAAATAATAAAAAAAATTGCTATGATACTCAAATTAGATATAGCCAAGGCTTATGATAGATTAGATTAGATCTTTCTAAATAGAGTGATGAACTAATTTGGTTTTAGTGAGAATTTTAGAAAAATTATTAGAGTTTGCATTTCCACTTGCATGTTCTTTGTTTTAGTTAATGGTGTGGTGCATGTGATTTTTAGAAGTGCCAAAGGAGTGATACAAAGATATCCTTTGTCACCTTTCTTGTTCATTATTATGGTGGAATCTTTAAGTATATTTATATCTAAGGAATTGACGAATGAATAATTAAGAGGTTTCAAACCAGCCAGGCAGGTTGAGCTAGTTGCATATTAAAACTTCACATATGACACTATTTTACTAGCTAAAGCCTCAATTCAAGGATTATAAAAATAATCTTGGTTATGTATGATTTTTTTTCAAATTAGACGATCAAATTCAATAAAAGCTCAGTCTATTTTTTTTATACTCTGATGGTGAGAAAAAATAGGATAGCTGAGCTACTGAGAAACCAAATTAAAGACCTTTTATCCACTTATCTAGGAATGCCTCTAATCATTAATCAAATCTAAATTACTTCTTGAAGCCCTTTACTTTAAATATTCCAAAAGAGGCTCGCAGGATGGAAAGGTAAACTCTTATCTCAGTATGGGAAAATAATTTTGATCAAGAGCATCTTACAAAGCCTTCCAATATGTATTTTATCTTTGTTCAAACTGCCCAAAAGAGTGGAAGAAAAACTTATCAAGATACAAAGAAATTTCCTCTAGTTAGGTACTGAGGAAAATATTAAATTTCATTTGATAGAAGGGAAAAAAGTCTACAACAACAAAGCCTATAGAAGCCTAGCCATCAAAAATCTCAAATAGGTTAACAAATCTCTTATATCCAAATTTGTTTGGAGACTCATAACTACCAATTATGTTTGGAGAAATAATTTATCCTTAAAATACCTTGAAGGAAGGAACCCTATTGACATACTGACTGAAGGGTAGTTTATTAGATGGTCTCATATGTGGAATTTTCTAATTGAGAATAAAGAAGTTATTCTTGAAGGTTTCATTTGGCAATTTGGAAACAATAAAAACATAAATTTTTGGAGGGATAAGTGGAACATGAAGCTAATGCCACTATAGAGGGATATTTGTCTACACATCTAGGATAATTTGAAGTAAAAATATGGAGAATATGTAGTGGATTATAGGAAAATAAGAGAGGGTTTTAAACATTGGATAGACCTGAGTTTGGATGATGCTAATCAAAATGATCAAATAAAGTTAAATGAGATAAATAATGTTCTACACTCCATCCACATTCTTGGATTTGATAGATAGGACAATCTGGTGTGGTAGGAATCCTTTGATGGCCAATACAATGTCAAAATAGGCTATGATCACATTTCCTAGGAACATAACATTGAGATAAGCTAGAAAGGGGTCTGGAACAATTTTTTTACCTTGAAAGTTTGCTTTTTTGCTTGGGTTTCCATCCAAAACAAGATTCTGACTATAGATAGCCTAAGGAAAATAGGATTTATCATAACTAATATATGTGTCTTGTGTGAAGAATAAAACAAAAGTCTTTCACCTTTTTGTTAACTATCCTTTTACGTAGAAGGTTTGGAGTTTCTTTATGGAAAAATTTAATATCTCATGGGTGCAACCTGGTTCCCTCATGGAAGTCTAGATGTCCTAGAGCTATCCTTTTAAAAATTCACATCTCAAATAGTTTTGGAACATAACTCTACCACATATTTTATGGGGGATATGGGGATCTAGAAATAATAGAATCTTCAAAGATAAGAAGTGCAATATTAAAGTGGTTTTCAAAATAATTTTCATTTTGATCAAGGAAAACTATAATTCTATTCAAATAAAAAAAGGAAAGGATATCTATCCTTTTGAATATTTCCTAGCTCAAAAATAGAAAATAAACTTTTTTGTCTTAGTGAAACCTAACCATAAGGACAAAATTAGAAAGAGAACAAAGTGGAAAACTCCACCTGAGGGATGGATGAAACTAAACTTTGATGGAGTGTCAAAAGGGAATCTGGGAATTACAGGGGGTAGAGGTATAATTATAGACCCTAAAGGGAATTTAATTATGGCATATGTAGGAGATATGGGTATAAATACTAATCATTGGGATGAATATTTAGTGTCTTTATGGGGAATCAAATTAGTTAAATAAATTAATGTCCAAAATCTGTTGGTAGAAGGGGACTCCTTGAACATTTTCAATTGCCTAAATGGCAAAAATCCCATAAGCTAGTCCATTAAGCATATCTTTGATGAAGCCAAAGAAATAATAAATTCCTTATATCAAGTGTGAATCCAACACATGTACAGAGAAGGTAATGGGATTATAAATTGGTTTGTAAATAGGGGAGCCATTAGTGTTGGTTTCAAAACTTGGTTCAGATAAGAGGATCTACCTAGAGATTTAATATTAAAAGTTACCACTGAAGGAAAAAACAATTCTAATAACATTTAGTATCATAGTGCTTTCCCTATTGGTTAGGGAGGATGTGAATTTTTTTCTTAGCAACTGGGGATTAAGGCCACTATATTTTAGTGTCTCTAGGGAGAAGTTTTTAGAAAGGGATAAGAAATGTGAAGAAGCCCATAATTTATCTTACAGGCATAGCACTAATTGGTTGGAGTGGGATCGTATAGATGGTAGAAAAGGTGATTTATACTATTATGTAGAAAAAAGAAACACCATGGGTCTACCTAAAATAATCGAACCTAAGCTTCAATCAAAGGTTAGGAAAAACAATAGAGTCTGAAATGCTCTACAGGTTGGGGGATTCATGGGCTTCATGGAGAATATTAAAGGATTTTATAGACATATTGCTATCTATTTTACTAATTTTTGGGAAGAGAGATCATTTACTATCAATGGGTTCATGCTAGACATCACAGAGTAACTCATTTCTCATGTGATGGGACTAGCCATTGAAGTGGCCAAGAACTATTTTTATACCCCTAGAAAATTCAAACCTGATAAAGAGGCCTTTCTAAAAGATGATGAGTAGTTGGAATAGATCCATAATGGATTTGATAGGGAATCTCTCCACAAACCATTTGCTAAGGTAGCCTTTCACTTTCTCCAATATGTTACTTTAGAGGGTCATTAAAATGCGGTGAGATGGTCTATGTTTAGAATGCTCAATTACTTTAGACATGGGATAGCTTTTAGTCTACCTTTTTTCATTCTTAAATCCATGGAAACCTCTATTGAAAAATGATAATTATTCTTCCCCAAGGCATGAGGGGCTTATCTTCCTAATTTTCAAGTATTTTAAAGGTATGAATCAAATCATGTCAGATTTATCCCATAAATAGAAAGAGAAACTTAAACAAGGGCCAATAGACATAAGGAAGATAATGAAAGTGTGGATTAAATATTGACAAGATAAGAGATGAGATCATCAAAGAATAGGACAGTATCAAAAATCATCTTAGAGGTGATTCTAAGTCCATTGGCCTTAATAAATAAAATATTGAGAGGTAGGGGCATAAAATACTATAGGATTTGTAGGCTAAGAAATGGGGGGTGAAGATATTTGATGTGGAGAGTGAGAGTGTAGATTTGGATGAAATGGACATTGAGAGTGAGAAGAATAGAGAGTAGGGTAAAGCTCAAATAGGGATAAAGAAATAGAAAGAGAAGAAAGAAATTGACACCACAGAAAAAGGGGAGTCATCTCAGATTCAAAATCACAAGAATGAGGATTTTATGTCAACTCATTAATTCCCTCATAGTAAAGGAGAACGTAGTTAAAATGGTTGAAGAACTTGACCTCCAAAAATATCTTATGAGGTGGTTCACATGAGAACTGTAAACCCTAAAGAGTAAGATGAATGTCCTTCAATAGGAGAATGAAAAGTTATCTAAAGCCTTGGTTGAGAGAGAGGATGACATCCAAATCCAAAGACTAAGCTTTAGAGTGGATTTACTTGAGCACGCTAATGAAAATCTATAGAATAAAATGAGTTTCCTAGTTAATTGTAGTAAGGCTAAAATGAATGAAGGTATTCAAAACATGGAAAAACTCAAGGCTCATCTCAAAGATTTGTTTAACCCCAGCTATATTGGTAAAGGAAAGGGAAATAAGGGGCAAACCAATAGTGCCCAACACAATATAGACTATGAAAGTTTATTGACATAGATATATATGAATCTAAACAACATGAAGGCATGTTGGGAAGATGTATCTGGGAGTTTGAAGTAATTTAGTCCTTAGGAAGTCTCTGGGTTGTTTTTAAGTTATGTTGTAGCTATTTATGTTATGTGTTCTTTGTTTTTTATCTAATGGGCTGATTTTTCCTTTTGTTTCTTTTTTTTTTTGAACTTCTTCTAAGGTTTGGGGACCCTAGTTAAAAAAATCCCCCCTTTAACCTTAATAAAAAATATCTATGCGATAAAGTGAAAAAATTGTGTAGGTATGAAAAATAGGATTGTGTGCACCTTTGTAATTATGCATGGATAATTTTCCCTTTCATAAATAGTAATGATCTCCATTATGTTTGTATTCAATTAGAATTAGGAAAAATAGTCGCATGGTGATGTTGGCTCCAATCACTGAAAAGTAATGTATGATGTCAGACCCCTTAAAAAGGAGATGTACATCTATCATTATGTTACCTAACATGGCACACTAATTGAAATATCAATTATCCTTGAAGGTGATGAAAAAATTATCATTCTATGTTTTAGAGTGTGTCATTTCTCTTGATATCATGGTAAATAACCTACCATAGATGCCTATAGATGCTAAAGGATGAATGCTACCTTTTTAATCTAATGCTGAGAAAGAAGGGTGTATGTGTACCCATGTTTCCTTCTCAAGGGATGTGTGACCTATATGCAATAATAAATTTCATATGAGCATATCCATATCAAATGGATGTTGCACTCAAGAACATATAAACCTTAGAAGTATGATATCAATGTTGCAGTGGTGATAATTACCAATGATCTCTATAGGGAATGTATTTGATGTATATTGATAAAAAATTTATTGTACAAGGGTGAATTTGATAAACTCCATATGCTCTAATATTAATAATAACTATGAAGCTACATGTGTAATTTCAACACATGTTGTTTAAATAGATGATCTACTAATGGTATAGGAATATATAGGTGTTGGTACATAATGCCATGTGAAAATAAGGTGTGCTATATAGAGATTAGTATATGCATAGATTTGTTACACAAGGTTATATTATCTATTGAATTATTTATGTAGAAAGTTAGGAATTTAAAATATTTCTACAAAGAGGAAGTGATTTTTACCTAATTGTCAAGGTTCATCCACCCACAACATAATCTAATAAAATGTGTAGTCATTTACAAAGGAATTTATGAAAACTAACAGGTGGATTGATAATGGTTACTTATTACATAAATACCACAAGGATAAGCACCCTAACATTTTTTAGTTGCATGATCTTTATATTGGTAATGGCCATATGTAATTATATATTGCATGGTGCATCGAGAACATCTTTGTGTCTGGTGTAATTAATCCATGGCTTCTTTGCATGGGTGATGTGCAAACTAATTTTTTAGTGCATTCCATGGTTGGAGATGTAGTTATGTAGGTTGATTCTACATTGAGCCTTGTCAATAAGTTTACACTCATTTAAACTATGATTGTCCACATAATTTTTGAGATATGTTTGTGTCATTTTTAGATTTATGAGAGAGATGTTAGGTCGACGCACTATTGGAAACATTTGGGCAATCTATCATGAATCATAATGTGGAAGAATAATTAGCACTTGACAATGAATCAAAGTGTCTGAAACCTTCTCTACTTGCATTATAGCTAGTGTGACCAAGGCCCAAGTTAAAAGGTCTCATCTCCATCTAGAGGGGATTTATGATGCCATGACCCTTCTTACCTATTTCTTGGCCTTCATAGCCCATTTTATTTAGAATATTAGAACCAAATACTTTGGTGTGATTATTAAAACAATTGAGTACATTTTATGAATCAAAATATGTGAAATGAGAGGGACTTACCAAGTTTTCATGTCATTATCTCAACATTAGTTGTCTCAATTAGGCATGGTGACATGCTAGTAACTAGAGGATTGAGAACTTAGAACTATGCATACTTGAATTCAACTTTTGAAATTTCTTTATCCTTATAATACCTATTTTTTATCTTATACATGAATTGAATACATGTATCCTTGACTTGAACAAGGTCATTGAGAACAACATCAGTGAGATAAACATTGAGTGTCACACGATCTATTAGCTGCTCTATGATAAGACTTAGCATTTTATCCTTAGCATAGATAGTATCTTATAACTATTTATTATGGTGATATATATTTTAGATCTCCTAAAGTAAGTGAATATTATCCTAAATTTTTTTGAAAGGAATAATTCCATTTGGGAGTGTGTTTCCTTCTTGCTCACTTTTCCTATGACTAACAAATAAGAGAAGTGCACATTTGAATATTGATTATTTGACTTAACATAGATAACTAGTGATATGAAAATGTGTCATAATCATGGTTATGATGCCAATTATCCATA
This sequence comes from Torreya grandis, assembly GCA_037957365.1. NCBI lineage: Eukaryota > Viridiplantae > Streptophyta > Pinopsida > Cupressales > Taxaceae > Torreya > Torreya grandis. Next base: position 9,325 of record JARHVA010000691.1, read on the forward strand.
TAGTGCCTATGAGGTTTCTCGATAGACAAAACTATTAAATGAATTTTTAGAGTTGTAAAACATGCAATAAAATCTAAAAGAGATGTGAAACAATAATTACACATTTAGATGCATATATATTATCATAATGTTAATACTTATATTTAATGGAAATAATAGGAGTGTATTATGCATAACAATATTAGGAATGCAAGTTCCTATGATTATAAGTGATGAACATTCTTATTGATTTATCTAGACCATGCATGACTAGAAAGGCTATAAAATCATGTTCCTATGATTAGAGAGGGATAAACATCCTAACTAATTTACCTAGTTTGTAAGGGGTGAGAAAGAGATACATATGCATTTTAATGTTAGATTCAAAAATCATGCTATCAAACTCCTTTATCACCTACGTGAAAATCACCCTTTACTAATGGACATGATTGATTATGAAAATAGGACAATCATTAACATTTAGTAATGGATTCCTTACAATGTATATCATGATAATAAATAAGTTAAAAAATAGAATGGTTAAAATAATGTTTCGTATTATACTTAACTTATGGTTTAACTTCCTTGAAGGTGTGACAATTAAACTTCTAGGTGCATAACACATTGGCAAATGTTCTAACGTGTTGGCAAATACTTTGACATGGTGTGAGTGTTGAAGAGTCATGTGTTAGAACAAAGTACTTTGTGATGTTCAAAAAATGGTTTTGGACTGTGGATGTTGAGTCATGTGTTAAAAAAAATTTCTTTTTGGTGTTCATCTTGATGTTATAGAAACACACAAAGATGTCATAAGCCATATAAGTGACACAAACTATCATATTTATGCTCAAGTTATGTAAGAATGCATGAGCATGCATGAAATATATCTTGGTACACTGTATAAGTGAAAAAGAGTGCACATAGTCTCTATGGGTGATATAAAATTTCTATATGGTACGTAATCCATGTGAGATGCTTAAGCATTTACATAATTATGTAGATTACACAATTTTTTTATAGTACTTTGTGCCAACATAAATTGTGCCAAAATGCTAAGCAATGCCTTAGGAGATGATGCCATGAATATAAAATGAAGACATGAAATTTGGTGTAGACCAACCTATACGTTTCCTTGGTGTAATGTGCGCTACATCAAGATGTGATAAAAGAGCAAGGCATCGAATAATGAATATTTCTTTAAATGCCACCAATTTAGAGTAAGTTAATTCAGATGGTCATAAGGTAATCCAAATTAATGTAGTGTTGTCGATGTCATTAAAAAATGCATGGATGTTATAGTGTGTTAGGTCAATGTTAAAAAAGGATTGCATGTAAGATGAAAGACATTGTAAACTTGGGAAAACTCTAATTCTATGTTATTTATGCATTGTAGTGTAAACATTGCAGTGTGAAAAATATGAGTGTACGCTCCTATGTGTTCAATATAAATGAATTAAACTAATTGATCTAAACTATTAAAATTTAAATACTAGAATATATGTTATAATATATTAGAATATAAAATTTTACAAAATTTAAAAATTATCTAAAAATAGTGTATATTTCTACAAATATGAAAACCTCCCTAAAAATATATATTATGCCAACTTTGCAAGTTGACTATGACTAGAAATTGGCTGAAAAACTACAAACTATATCATTTCTAAAAATTAGAATTTAAATTATTCTTGGATAAGTCCATAAGAGGATAAGGTTGCATTATGGTAATGTTTGCTAACTGTGACTACGTCTTGGTTCACTATGCACCTAATTTTTTTATCTGAATTTGTGCACCTATCTGCAAGGGTTGATTATTTAATTATTTGTCAATTTGTCAAGTAGAAGCCCTTCAAAACACAAACCCTAGATCCTATATAATAAACATAATATATATCAAATTTAAAAAGGAGTAATAGGGTTATGCGAATAGATGGACTACCCTCACAAAACCTTGTATAATTTGAGTGTTGTCTACATAGCTAAAATAAGCCTCATGCTGATGTAGTTCTCTCTCCTAGAATGATTGTGTGATCCATGATTGTGAAACTATATGAATGTAGTTATTATATTGATTAAAAAAAACTGAAAATGGATGCCCTTGACCTACAATAAAATATATTAAAACTTGACCTATGACTAGTATAATTTGACAAAGTTGAAGTTTGAAGAAATAGTGCTCTTTTGCTTTGTGTGCAATAGAATTTACAAATGATTGCTAGATGTATTTAGATAAGCCTTGATGTGCTTATATAGGGGAATATTTCAAAAAAAATTATTAATAGACCTTGATAAATGTGTGGGAGGGCAAATAGACCATTTAAAATTTAAAAAGTTACTATTGAAGTGTTGGAGATAAGATCGCACTAGTGGATAAGGCCATAGGACAACCCTATCTGACCTAGCATGGACTTGTGTTATAAGGATAAAGATAACCAAAAAAATTATAACAAGTGTCTTTTATCATATTAGGGATGTTTGAATGATGTTCTGAGTATAATTTGCACGATAATTTATAGAGTGGTGTATGCTCCTGTAGATATTATAAGTTAGCAAAATGTTGAATAGGCCAAGCAAGGGAAGGATGCCAAGTTTAGACATTTTCAAACACTTAATGATTAAGTTCATGTGTATACACCATGTGGCTATGTGTAGATTACGTCATCTCTCTCACATGTTAGCATGCCTTTAGTATCTAACATATATTTATCATTTTAATCACATCCGAAGTTAGGAAAATTATATGGGAAGTTTTACCCCTTTTTTATCATAGGTATTATCAATATTATCTCTTCATGACATTGATAATATAGGAAAATCAATTAGGAAGTTTTTCCCGTTTTTGATCATGGGAATTCTCATTCTTAATATTATTATTTATTGTACTCATATATATTATATATATTCTTTCTATTGAATAGAAGTAACATTATTCTATTAATCTTTCTTTTCATTTAAATGTGTAATGGTTGTTCTACATCTTATTATATTCCATTACATGTTCTATGATTTTATAACTTGATTCGAACATATCAATCTAGATTAAATCGTTATATTTTATCCACCATGCACCTTTTGAGCACCACACAAATCATTTGATGTTATGTATTTATAATAATATATGGAAATATAATTTCATAAATATATATTCAAAATTGTTTAAAGATAGCTATTTGAGTTGTACCCTTATTGTTTCTTACACTGTGGTATGTCAAGTAAGAGAATTTCATGCTTTTTAGCATTTAAGGTTCCAATGGTTACTAAAATAAGCCTATAACAATGCATGTTAGTTTGTACTCTTCACACCTCATGCAAATATAAGGGTTGTATGTTCATTCTTGATGATTACTTATACAATAATATGCAAGCTGGAATTTTTATGTTACAAGTGCGAATCAAAGCATGATATGCATCTGAAAATAGTTGACTATGATGAATGTAAAATGATATTATTTGATATAAAATGAATTCAAACATTGTAAATATTGTAAAGTATTATGCTTTAGTTAAAATTTATGTAAGAAATATATAAATAAAATAAAATATTTCTAAAGGTATGTAAAAATGTATAGTTTTTAAGATGTTATATTATAAATAATATGGTCAAAAAATTTATAACTTATTTTTATTATTTTATTTATTATATTTTTAAAAATAATTATATTTAATGATGTTTTAATTTACTATTTCTTTAAAGTTTTAGATCTTCCAAATTAATTGGAGTTTTAAAAAAAATTGGAATTTAAAATTTCACAAAAATATCTCTAGAAAACGGTGAGAAATGTAAAAATAATAAAATCCATATTCAAAATGTGAAAATAATAAAATGCATATTCAAATATATTCTAGTGAATGTATTTTAAGTGCAAAGTGGTCCCTTTGGGTAACTTTATGAATGTATTTGGCATTATGTGGAGATGTAAAGTGGTGTTTTTACACAATGGTATCATAACTATATACATTTGGAATGTTATAAGTTGGGGTCCCTTCACAAAATGGAAATGAATATACTTATTATTTGAGCTCACACTAATTTAGGGCCGATATTAATAAATAGAAGCCTTCGAAGGAAAAGTAGGGAGAGAAAAAGTTTATGATTTTAGTTTATAGGGATCATTATTTTGTGAGTAACATGGTAGAATACACTCCACATAAATATAGTTGAGCTAGAATACACTCCACATAAAGATATTTGAGTTAGTTATTTGAATAGTCTAAGCGAGAACTTTATATTTGGGAGTTAATAATAAAGAAAATAGAAAAGCTTGTGATCAACATTTGTTGAGATTGATTGAAGATGGAGGGGTACAGGGGACGCTCTTCTTTCTTTCGTCTAATGAAATCTTAAGGTTAGGGTTTATTTTATATGGGCATGGTTCTAAAGAGTGTAACTTTGTGAGTATTAGGTGTCAGGGACGAGGGATTTGGGATTACGGTTTTTCTGGAAGATAGTTTGGATTATTTCAGCATTTTTTTTTTGAGAAAATTTGTTAGAAGTATTATTGTGGCAGCGATGGCCATTTGTATGCTTTTCTTGATAGTTTGGGCTCTATTCTTTTTGGTAGCAATTCGTTGGTTTTGGTGGTGTGCGAGATTGTTGGTGCCTATAGGGCACGGTATTTGCAGGACTTCAATCTTTGGTTCCATTATTTTGGTGGATCTATAGCTTGACTTTTTTTCTAGGGTTTTTGTATTTTTTGTGGTGGCCATTTGAGTCTGCAGTGTCTCAAGGTTTACTCTGGGCTCATCTAGTTTCATTAGGGTTTTATTTTGCCTATTGGATCTTGCCCAACCAACATGGTTATTTTGTGGGCATGTGGTTTTTCTTATACTTGCTTGGCTTTTCCTTGCCAATGAAAGAGTTGTGAAAGCTAGTGTCATGTTTTACCGGTAGTTTTACTATGTAACTTTTGTTTTATTATTTTTAATAATAAAATTACCTTAAAGCATTTTAATATTAAAATTTGTTGAGAGGATCGACATTTAGAAAAAAGAATAATATGGATAAATTTGAACATACCTTTCTTAGGGATGGGGTAAAAGGGGATTTTTTTAATTAAAACCTTTTTTTTTCACAGATTAGGTAAATAGAATGTTTCTTCGATTTAGTGCCAAAGATTGAGGGGTATCCATTCTATCAAATTTGCTCAAGGTACAATCCCGACCTCATCCCTTTCTTGATCTCTCTTAGGATTTATACATGTATGGATAGCTAGGTAACACCTTTTACACCATCATCCTCATTGTTGGACTACAACTCACTTGATAATATGACTTTTTTTAAATCTTGGGAAATAAAAATATTTGAAAATAGAATATTTAACATATTTACATTTAAAATTTAAACATATTTTAATAATAAGAAATATAGTGTTTTAAATTTAGTTTTTACACTATAATTTTTTTTGAAAATGGTAGAATTTAAGTGAATTAAATAATTGATTTTGAAAAAGGTGTATATGTTTTCTAAATAGAATATGGTAGATAGGTGATCATGTTTCTCCCTTTTTTCTTTAAATAGATCAAACAATTATTTTTCAAAAAAGTACGCTTATTTTTTTAAATAAAATATAGTAGACAAGTGATCGTGTTGCTCTCCTTCCCTAACCCCCTCGTCTCATTCACCCTACCACTCCCCGAAACCCCTATCCCCTCAAACCCATTTTTTAACTTTATTAAATAACTTGTAATCATTTTTTTAAATTAGATTGGGACACTAGTGCCATAGGGCACTACTGTTTACTACAGGGCACTACTATCCGATAGCCCCAACTTCAGTATAGTCTAGATTATTCAGACTATTATACCAAATATAATATAAATTTGCACAAATATAGTCATAAGTTTGACAGTTATGTTTAGATTTATCTCAAATTCATTCATTTCAGCTCAAATTCATACCATTTTCTCATATTTGAGGGCATCATGTGTGGCATGATCACTCATACATTCAGATTAATTACATAGGTTTAGTTATTATACACTTCATTTAGACACTTATATACCATATTGGGGGCATGTGCACGACACAAAGTTTCCAAACACTCAGCTTCAGACATGTTGATTAGATGGAATGGCAAACTCTATAGCATTCTCTATGTTGTATACACTTGCTATAAAATTCTAGGTTGTCACCAGATTCATGTCTTACTCCATTTATAGTGGTTGGCATTCCTAAGTGGCCATAGAGATGAATACATAGTTAGACTACACTCAATTAGATACTTTTATCACTTTGTGCAGTATAGTTATAGATTCATCTACTTCACACATAGGGTAATGATGGATTCATGGCCTACTTTGATTTCTTAAGCCACTGATATGAGATGGTTAGACACATTTACAATCTTATCCAAGTTATTCATAGAGAACAGTGTCCATCGAGTAGGGGTGAGTAATGGTGGATTCAAAACCAAATTGAGTTCTCTAGCATTTACTTGCACATACATCAAGCACTAGGTGGGATAACTACATCAGACTTGATTCCTCCTCAGAGTATTGGTATGTAGCCAACTCTCTACATAGTGGGGTGTTGAGGATGTCTAGTTTATCCTACTAACACACACCAAATTATAGCTAATACCATACTTACAAGAAGATTAGGGTTTGCACATCAAATCAAGTTTTTAAGGTATAACACAGAGCTACAAGTTTCGATCACATAGGAACAAGACCTATAGGCATAGGTGTAGGTACTCCTAAAAAATAGGAACAGTCTCACAAAGGGGACATTAGTGCCACATTGAGGACACTACACATGAATGGTGTTATTGTTCAAACTAGGCATTATTATCTAGTGAACAAACAGATACTAAAATCTTGTTGACGACAGAGACTACTACCCATATCTTAAATTTTAGAACCTAGATCATCTACAACAGTCATTTTTTAGATAAGTCTCTATTTATCCCTATTTAATGTTATTTATAAAAATTCAATTGCTATAAAAAATCAATACTTAATTATTGCATCTTTAGTTGATTGATTTAGACATCTTAGCCCCTTAACCAAACATAAAAATTACTTGTGTAAAACTATAAAAGGTTAAATCAGTTTCCATAATTGTTTAGTAAAGAGTAAACATTCAAACATACTATTATGTAGGAAATAAAATACTACCATGTATATATCAAAATTGACAAAAATAATTCAACATAAAAAATGTCATGATAATATTTCATAATTACAAAGTATCAACAAAAAATTTAATAAAAAAATTGAAGTTTTAACTAGAGTCTGTATCAGAAACTAAATCTATCAAAGGGGCACCCTTATCATTCAAGTACTCATTATACTCTATGGAAGTAGTGATAAATTCAATCAAGCAGGTCAAGTCCCCTTCAGAATCATCTACCTCCAACTTATCCTTTTTTAACATTCTGACTTCCATAGGTTGTGTTGCAAGGCTACTAGCACATTTTTTGCTAGAAGAAATAGGTTTTTTAGGCTTAAGGGGTAGAATATTAGTGTTAAGTGAAAAAATTTCATTGGGATGCAATTTTTCAGTGAATTTAAGAATATTTTTAGGTTGAGGTGGCTCAAGCAATAGAACATTATATTTATTAGGTTGAATGGCAACATGCATGTGTTGAGGGGGCTCATTTGGAGTGCCTCATCTGAGAGGATAATTCTTCTAATGTGTTCCCATCCTTCCTCTATTTCTACATAAATTCAAAGATTTAGCAACAAAAGAGTTGAGAACATTTCAAAAGGTAGATTCATTGGCATCAAAATGTAAAGAAACATAGGTTCCCCTGTTAAATGGTCTAGCAAATGTGTTAACAACCCTACAACCATGAAAGAATCAACCAACTCAAGAGCTACCTTATGGAGTAACCTCACTATAATGATCATCATGACCCCAAACATCTCTACCTAAATCATTTGGACCTAGATTCCAGCCTGACATCTAATAAAATATGCTAAAATAAGTATTTTATACAATTGAGCTCAAATACTTCTTAATTTTTATGATCTTAAAAATACAATGTATCAAATTATTCAATTTGAAATAAAATAAAAATAATACTTATGTAACTATCATTTTGCATAAAAATTAATCATTCCATCCTCTTTACAACCATACTGAAATAATAACTACTAGCCTAAGAAACCCATGCATTATTCTTTCACAATCCTCAAGCCACTTTCAAGAAAATGATAAATAGGGCATAATAAAACACATGAAACTCAAATACATACAAATTCTTGACCCTTTGAGTTTCATATATATATGCAATTGTATCTTTAAAAACATGAAACCAATATTTATAATTTTGACCATGCCAAATAATCAAATACTCATTTTGAACAAAAGCTCCTCAAATATTTCAGAAAAATATTTAATGAAGACAAACCACTATGTCAAAATTGATCATTTATATACTTTGCATTATCTTCAACAAGCTTTCTCAATTTTAAAAACATTAATGTTCAATTTCCATATTAACTAAACAAGAAACTGAGTTTCTCTGATAACTAATTTCATGCAATATACTTCTATGAAAAATGAGGATGATATAACTGAAAAAATCTAATTATTACCTTAAGTCTATTGTGTATTAAGTGATTATATATATATATATATATATATATATATATATATATATATATATATATATATATATATATATATATATATATAATCACTTAATACACAATAGACTTAAGGTAATAATTAGATTTTTTCAGTTATATCATCCTCATTTTTCATAGAAGTATATTGCATGAAATTATTTATAAGAGAAAATCAGTTTCTTGTTTGTTTAAAATAGGTATGTGGTGAAGACCAACTAAATATTATATTAAACTGAGTATAGCAAAATTTGTGACATAAAATCAAGATATAGAGTATAAATAATAAACTGACTATACGGCTGTAGGACAAGACTATGTGTGTGTGTGTGTGTGTGTGTGGACTGCTTAGGACACAATAAACTTAATATAATAATTATATTGTTCAGTTATGTCATCCTCATTTTTCATAGGGTCTTGTCTTATGGCTCCATAGTTTATTGTTTATACTCTATACCCTGATTTTTTGTCACAATGTTTTACTCAGTTTAATATAAATTATTTAGTTGGTCTTTAGTTTTACCACATACTTCTTTTAAACAAACAAGAAACTGATTTTCTCTGAGAAATAATGACATACAATATACTTCTTTTACACAATGTGTAAGGAATAAAATGAATTATATTATGTAGTTGGTATTTACCACATAATTATTTTAAACAAATAAGAAACTGATTTTCTCTGAGAAATAATGACATGCAAGATACTTATTGTAAACAATGCACAAAGAAAAAAATGAATTATATTATGTGGTTGGTCTTTACCACATACTTCTTTCAAACAAACAAGAAATTGATTTTCTCTGAAAAATCATGACATGCAAGATACTTCTTTTAAACAATGCACAAAGAACAAAATGAATAATATTGTGGTTGGTTTTTACCACATACTTCTTTTAAAAAAAGAAAAAAACTCATTTCCTTTGACAAATAAAGATGTGCAAGACACTTCTTTTAAACAAAATAAATAAACACATCATAGCCTCATGATTATTTCAACCATATTTCTGACAAATCTAAAAACACTTATTTCATAGATTTTGAGTTGAAGGAAAAGATTTTTAGATATACACGAAATTTCTAAGAAAACCAACATTCAAAGTATTTTGAGAAAATATCTTTAAACAAATATTTTTAGGGAACTTATTATTATATTATTCATTTCAAGATAGGCCATTGTGCATGGAGACAATTGCTCTCAGTCTTTAAAACTAAAAAAATGCAAATGCATACATTTCAATCACAAGAAAACTAGATTAGAAAATGTTTGCACCTTCATTTTTAATCTCTCATCCCAATTTTCTGACTATCAAAGATTCGCTTCCGACTACTAGAGCTTCACTTCTACCAATAGATTATATAAATGACAAGAAAAATCAAGAAACCATCACATATGTATTCGAGCAACTTACATTAATCCTGCGGGTGTTGTATTGGACTAACATTAAATACCTTGGGAATCCTCAATACATTGATGCCAATTCACTAAAAAATGAGATAAAATCTAAACCTCAATCCACGTAGCTTTAATTTTACCTACACCACATTCAATGTTAAAAATAAAATAAATATTAGGTTTGAAAATTATTTATTATGAAGTTTTTTAGTTATTAAAACCATATAGAAGGAAGAGTATGTGACATCAAAGAATATTAAAAATATTTTCATAGAATAAAATATAATTATTAGCTTAAGCTTATTGTGTCCTAGGTGGTCCTTACAAACACACACACACACACCTAACGATTTTAAACTAACCAATACATGTCTTGTATAATTTCTTAGTATATCAGAGCCATATATGCATAGTATCTCTGACGAATCTGTGTCCCGAAATAGGGTCGAGTATAATCTATAAGGCGATTTGAAACACATGCTTAAGAAATCGTATAAAATTGAAGTTATTTGACCTATGTATATTTTTGTAGAATTAACCATTTTCAAAATTAAAAAAGCATCTTTATATCCTTTCAGCGATAAATAACGTCTAAAATTTTCCCTGTGGACCTAAGGTTAGGATTTGCTCTAAGTGGGTGTGGTTCTAAGGAGTGTAGTCCGATGAGTACTATATGTCATGGATGGAGGGATTTGGGATTGTGGCTCCTATGGAAGATAGCTTGGAGTATTTCGACCTTCCCCTGAGGATGCTTGTTGGAAGTGTGATTGTGGCGGTGGCATTCATTTGTATGTTTTTTTGGTAGTTCAGGGTTTGTCCTCTTTGGCAACGATTTGTTGGTTTTGGTAGCATAGAGGTTGTTGGTGCCTATAGGGTGTGGTGTTTGCAGGACTTCTATCTTTGGCTCCGTTGTTTTGGAGGCTATTTTTTGGTGGATCTACGGCTTGGTTGATTTTCCAGGGTGTCTCAAGGTTTACTCTGGGCTCATTTGGTTTCATTAGGATTTTATTTTGTCTATTGGATCTTGCCCAACCAACATGGTTGTCTTGTGGGCATGTGGTTTTCTTTACCCTTGTTTGGCTTTCCCTGGCCAATGAAGGGGTTGTGAGAGTTAGTGCCATGTTTTACCGGTTGTTTTAATATTTTTACCAATAAAACCACCCTGAAGCATTCCAATAGTAAAATTTGTTAAGAGGGTCAACATTTGAAAAAAAAGAATAATGTGGATAAATTTAAACATACCTTTCTTAAGGATGGGGTAAAAGGGGGTTTAATATGACATTTTTTAAAAATTGAAACCTTGTTTTTTTCACAGATTAGGTGTACAGAATGTTTCTTTGGATTAGTACCAAAGATTGAGGGGTATACATTTTGCCAAATTTGTTTGGGATACGATCCCGACCTCATCCCTTTTTTGATCTCTTAAGATTTGTACCTTGCTAGATGACTAGGCAACACCTTTTACACCATCATCCTCATTGTTGGACTACAACCCACTTGATAATATGATCTTTTTTAAAATCTTAGAAATAAAAATATTTGAAAATAGAATATTTGATATATTTACATTTAAAATTTAAAAATATTTTAATGATAAGAAATATAGTATTTTAAATTTAATTTTTACACTATATATATTTTTTTAAATGGTAAAATTTAAGTGAATTAAATAATCGATTTTCAAAGTGTTGTATATGTTTTCTAAATAAAAATATAGTAGATAAGTGATCGTATTTCTCCCCTTTTTTAATAAATCAAACAATTATTTAAAAAAAAATGCTTATTTTTTAAATAAAATATCGTAAACAAGTGATTGTGTTGCTCTCCTCCCCTAATCCCTTTGTGTCATTCACTCTACCACTCCCCAAAACTCCCATCCCCTCAAACCCTTTTTTTAACTTTATTAAATAACCTGTAATCATTATTTTCTAATTAGATTTTTTATTCAACTTTATTGCTAAAAATTCTTTGAAAGAAATAGTCGATCATACTCCCCACCTTTTTTCTCAAAGGGAAAAAAAAAAGAGAAATAAATTATTGCGTAAAGCAGAATGCCTCCCCCATTTAACTTTTTATGGACCGCACTCCCCCAACCATATTCAGGGACCATAAACCTAAACTACGCACTTTGACTGTTTACGTTGGGAGCCAGAGTAGCATTTTAGAACGAAGGCTCAATAAATTACAATCAATACCCCGCAGAATTGTCGGTGGATCCCTCTTTCATTACCCGCTAGTCACTAGAAAGTGGAATGATGAAACGAAGCTTATCGAAATTACCAAAGAATCTAAGAAACAAAGAATTCGTCCCCAGTCGGCAGCATATCAGACAATCCTTATCCGGTTTCATCCGTGAATGTCACGGAATTAAGCTTTCCGGGGGCTTGCGGAGCCATCACGGATCTAAACATGCAATTCAGAAATGAAGGCTCCGCCCAAAAAAAATATTTATAAATTACAGAAAAATATGTATATAATAAATTACAGAAAAAAATGTTTTTTTATGAGCAGATCCGAGACAATTGTTGGTCATCTTCGCCGTCGAAAGGAGGGGGAAGATTAAGATCAAAGAGAGGAAACCTCATCGCCGAAGGGGGATCTACCTCTGCCTCAGTTTCGCCGTCTACGACAACTGACGAGGAATCACAATCGCTCTGAGCGTTTCGCCTCTCGACTTGCTCCACCTTGTCACAAAAAACCTGTCTACTGTCGGAAAAAACGAGATCCCTTTTCTGGCAACCAAACAAGAAAAGGCGTTTATTAGCAGATGCGTGGGAAGGATTTAGAGCGGAAAAGGAAGCGACAGGCTTCTTTAAGCGCTTCATTGTATGGCAGGCGTCGAACTCTATGGCGCTACTTTGGCTGGTGCTCTGGCTTGGCGAGGAGACAGAATAAGCGAAATTAGTTTTAGCCTTTGCACCTTTGAAAGAAATAGCAGCAGCATCATAAACCCTGGCGGCTTCCTCAGCGGTATTGAAAGTGCCGAGCCAAACTCTCTGTTTTTTAGCAGGATCTCTGATCTCTGCAGCGTACCTACCCCACGGCCTCTTCCTCACTCCCCTGAAACGAACTTGTAAGCCAGGCATCCTAGGAACCATAGGGAAAACTAATCACAACACAATCTAATTGACGGACAACGGTTCATGATGAAATATATTTATAGAAAGTTTAAAAAGGAAGATGACACGAAAACGAGTAGAAAGGCGGAGAGGCACTTCCAGCGCCGATTCGCCGGCCTAATCGCGGGATACAGACAAAGCCTTAATTTGGCGAGGAAAGCGAATTCCTGGACTCCCGCCTTTGGACGGCAAGGCGGCTTTTGCTGACGTAAGCGTGTTAAATTAATTAATATATGTTGATTTGCATTATATTAATGTGCAATAGTAACCACGATAGGTTAATGGGGCAGGAAAAAAAGGTCGAATTCAAATATGAAGTGTGAACAGATCGGAGATAAAATATGAAACATATTAAAATGTTAGTTTAATAGATATATTTTTTATCGTACTTTTTGATTGTTGAATATATTTATAAATTTATTTGTATGTTTAAAATTTAAGTTGAAGAAAGGAATTTCAAATTAAATTTAAAAAAATAAAATTATGATGATAATTTTTAAGGAGATTAATTTTACGTTGAATTATCTTTATGATAAATAAAATTACAAATTTTTATTTTTATATTAAATAAGATCTTATCAAGGGTTTTTATTTCCTTTATAAAGATAGTGAAATTTATCATAAATCTCATAATATAAAATATTTTTATGGTTTTGATTCATTCTTGTAAAGTTTATGCGTTAATATTGAAGAAGAAAAGGAAATGCTCTGATTCCATGTAAAGCTGATGAGAGCATACTAAAATACACCCAAAGAAAATCTAAAACCAAAAAAGAGCATGGTTGTAGCACCCTCAATATCTACTCGAAAACCATTTACATTTTTATTTATTTTTTAGTAATATTTTAAATGTGATCTGGGAATGTTTTAGAGTCAAACACTTGTGCACACAACCATGTCTCACACTACATGAGTCGATCATACAAATTCATCCACTTTTTAATCTTATCATATTAATATGAATAGTTCGGTTACAAACCTAATTCTCCAGGTGCATACCAAGTTATGATCCTAGGCTTGTGGTTAGGATCTCAAGGGATAGCTTTGTTTAGGTCGCTTAAAGGTTAAAACAAACCCCACCATCGGATTCAAAACATCCATAAATATAAGGAACATATATAATGTTAGGTTGTGGGGCTAAAAGCTTCACTTGGATGCAAACATGGAGGAGGGTGCTGAGTGTCATAGTCGCCGACATCAGCAAGATCATCGACGTCGAGCAGGGGTCAACAGAAAGAAACCGACATCGGCAAGAGTCGGCTGACGTCGATCACCTCCAGTCAGACAAGGACCGACGTCAGTCGCCTGTGCGGTTCTAAAACTGGTTATTGACGAACAGTCAATTAATTGAACGGGATGTTTGTATGTTAAATACTAGTTCGAGTCTTGAGCCGCTTGCCTAATTATTGTATGCATGGAATCTATATAATAGACTCATGCGCTGTATTGTAAAGTGTAGAACTAGGAGAGTTCTTCCCATGGTGGAATCACAAGGGTTCTTCTAGGTATGTAAGATCAGTTTTGATCTGCAGGGTGTTGCAAGATCATGGAGGAGATCTACATATGATAAGTAAGATCAAGTTGGTCTGCAGGGGTGTGTGTGTGTGAGGGTCAAAAAGAGATCTGTGGGGTAGCAAGATCCAAGGTGACAGCAACACATCAAGGAGCAAGATCATGGTGAGATCTACTTGGAGTACCGGTTCGTACTCGGTTGTAATGGCAGTATTGCACTGACTGGTTGAGGTGAACAACAGCTCTGTGTTAGCCATTTGTTGTGACCTGTATTGAGAGAAGATTACTCTTGAGAGAAGATTACTGGTATGCCCACGAAGTGGATGAAAGAGTGTGATCTCTTTATTGTAATTTCTTTCTGTAATGAGTTGAATACAATTGTGTGTTGCCTCTCATTTTCTGTGTTATTTGTTATTTCTAGTTACTTGTACTTCCGGTTAAATTTCGCATTTAGTTGCTAATACAAAGGTAATCAAGTGTGCTCTTAATTCTGACAAGTTGTGTCAAAGCTTTGGGGAACCTAGGTCATGTCAATTGGTATCAGAGCGAGGTTGGAGGTTCTCAGAGCGAGGTTTACTAACAGGTGGTTCAGATCCGGTTAGTGTTTGTTGATTACAGGTCACTCTCAGGGGTTTATGATTGAGTGGGAGTATAGCAACGGCAGAAAAAGGTAAGCTGAGAATAGAGAAATTCAGACACAGGCGTAGCACCACAGGGTGTGTGGTGGTTGGTCTTCAAGATTGAGCTTGAAGAGGAATACAAGCCAGGATACATATTAGACAATGTACTGGTATAGGTACAGGTACAGCTGTTTATCTCCAAGTGGGAGATTGTTAGGTTGTGGACCTAAAAGCTTCACCAGAATGCAAACATGGAGGAGGGTGTTGAGTGTCATAGTCGCCGATGTCAGCAGGATCATCGACGTCGGGCAAGGGTCGACAGAAAGAAATCGACATCGGCAGGAGTCGGTCGACGTCGGTCACCTCCAGTCAGACAGGGACTGACGTCGGTCGCTTGTGCGATTCTAGAACTGGTTGTTGACGAACAGTCAGTTAGTTGAACGGGTTGTTTGCATGTTAAAGACTAGTTCGAGTCTTGAGCTGCTTGTCTAATTATTGTATGCATGGGATCTATATAATAGACTCATGGGTTGTATTTTAAAGTGTAGAACTAGGAGAGTTCTTCCCATGGTGGAATCACAAGGGTTCTTCCAGGTATGTAAGATCAGGTTTGATCTGCAGGGTGTTGCAAGATCATGGAGGAGATCTACATGTGATAAGTAAGATCAGGTTGGTCTGCAGGGGTGTGTGTGTGCGAGGGTCAAAAGGAGATCTGTGGGGTAGCAAGATCCAAGGTGACAGCAACACATCAAAGAGCAAGATCATGGTGAGATCTACTTGGAGTACCGATTTGTACTCGGTTGTACTGGCAGTATTGTACTGACTGATTGAGGTGAACAACAGCTCTGTGTTAGCCGTTTGTTGTGACCTGTATTGAGAGAAGATTACTCTTGAGAGAAGATTACTGGTATGCCCACGAAGTGGATGAAAGAGTGTGATCTCTTTATTGTAATTTCCTTCTGTAATGAGTTGAATACAATTGTGTGTTGCCTCTCATTTTCTGTGTTATTTCTTATTTCTAGTTACTTGTACTTCTAGTTAAATTTTGCATTTAGTTGCTATTACAAAGGTAATCAAGTGTGCTCTTAATTCTGACAAGTTGTGTCAGAGCTTTGGGGAACCTAGGTCTTGTCAATTGGTATCAGAGCGAGGTTGGAAGTTTTCAGAGCGAGGTTTACTAACAGGTGGTTCAGATCTGGTTAGTGTTTGTTGATTACAGGTCACTCTCAGGGGTTTCTGATTGAGTGGGAGTATAGCAATGGCAGAAGAAGGTAAGCTAAGAATAGAGAAATTCAGACACAGGCGTAGTAGCACAAGGTGTGTGGTGGTTGGTCTTCAAGATTGAGCTTGAAGAGGAATACAAGCCAAGATACAGATTAGACAATGTACTGGTATAGGTACAGGTGCAGCTATTTATCTCCAAGTGGGAGATTGTTAGGTTGTGGAGCTAAAAGCTTCACCCGGATGCAAACATGGAGGAGGGTGCTGAGTGTCACAGTTATCGACGTTAGCAGGATCACCGACGTCGTGCAGGGCTTGACAAAAAGAAATCGACATCGGTAGAAGTCGGTCGACGTCGGTCACCTCTAGTTGGACAGGGACTGACGTCGATCGCTTGTGCGGTTCCAAAACTGGTTGTTGACAAATAGTCAATTAGTTGAACGGGTTGTTTGCATGTTAAAGACTAGTTCGAGTCTTGAGCCGCTTGTCTAATTATTGTATACATGGGATCTATATAATAGACTCATGGGTTGTATTGTAAAGTGTAGAACTAGGAGAGTTCTTCCCATGGTGGAATCACAAGGGTTCTTCCAGGTATGTAAGATCAGGTTTGATCTGCAGGGTGTTGCAAGATCATGGAGGAGATCTACATGTGATAAGTAAGATCAGGTTGGTCTGCAGGGGTGTGTGTGTGCGAGGGTCAAAAAGAGATTTGCGGGGTAGCAAGATCCAAGGTGACAGCAACACATCAAGGAGCAAGATCATGGTGAGATTTACTTGGAGTATCGGTTCATACTCGGTTGTACTGGCAGTATTGTACTGACTGGTTGAGGTGAACAACAAATCTGTGTTAGCTGTTTGTTGTGACCTGTATTGAGAGAAGATTACTCTTGAGGGAAGATTACTGGTATGCCCACAAAGTGGATGAAAGAGTGTGATCTCTTTATTGTAATTTCTTTCTGTAATGAGTTGAATACAATTGTGTGTTGCCTCTCATTTTCTATGTTATTTCTTATTTCTAGTTACTTGTACTTCTGGTTAAATTCTGCATTTAGTTGCTAATACAAAGGTAATCAAGTGTGCTCTTAATTCTGACAAGTTGTGTCAGAGCTTTGGGGAACCTAGGTCCTGTCATATAAACTTGCCCCTATTGGACATCAGATATAAAAATCTTTTTTAATCGATATCTATGATTATATTAACATATAATCTCAATTTTTATCAATTTTCAAGTCTAATTAATATACTTAACATCAATATTTTGATATACATTTCCATGGCTACAAGTTCACGGGATCATAATTATCAATATAGTCTCTTTTAATGGAGTGGCCACCTTGACTTTAAACCAAATTATAATTGCTATTTATTCGAGACCACTATTTTTTTTTGGTGTCCCAAGGTTTTGACAATAATCCCCCATGACTAATGAACCTTGCAGTCAATAAGGGAAGCCACCACTAGTCCTTGGGGGAGGTGGTCCGGCCGCCACAAGCTAACACTCCAAGATAACTTAAGTAGAAAGAATCAAACTCAGGACCTATATGAGAGGAACCCAAATCCCTTAACCAACTATGTTACTCGTGCAGGCTTGAGGCCATTATTATATTCATATTATTCCCACATTGTTGCTTAATCTATAATAATCACATATATAGAAGGCTAATTTGGTATCCGTTGCAAACTTCAAACCCATCAATCTAAATTCTCACAAACCCACACATTTCCTGAGCTCATGGGATTCACCTTGAAAGAGTGGCAGTGCAATTGAGGCAATATATTGTGGGCCCCTTCGATCTATGTGGCCATCGAGACATCACATCTTAGAGGTACAATCACTAAGGGGGGGAGGGGTGAATTAGTGATGCAAGCAATTTAACTTCAATTCCAATCCTTCAAAATCTTAACCATTCAACATAAACATTCATGAAACATATAAACCATTCATTATAATGAACAAAGAAAACCATGCAAGATCAAAGCACATAACACATGAATTATGTGGGAAACCCTCATGGGAAATAAAACCCACTCTCAATCCTAAAAACACATGGACTATAATCCTATAGGAGATCACAAACAAGAGACTTTAGTGAAGACCCACTTCATAAGGAACACTAACCCCTAGGCATAGACAAGCACCCACTTTCCCTTATATGTTGAGCACCCACACAACACCTTTGATATCAATACCTCTAAAACTCTGATTACCTTCCAATATGATGGAGAAACAATGAATATCAACTCTCTTCAACCTTTCACACTTTCTCAAGCCTTCACACATACGCAATGCATCCAAAACAACCTTTTGGATCACTCTACACATTTTCGCTCATCCTCAATCTTTAACCTTGTAAGAACACTATTACAACATCAAAAATATGACCACTAGATCACACAACTATTCCTCACACTGTTCTACTCTTCAATCCATCCACCAAGCACACTCACACTTCTCCTTTTTTGCTTATCATCTCTAGAAACCTTCATCTTTGTTTATGCTTTTTATAGAGCCTTCATGATCACCACCTTCTTAGTCAGCCACAAGACATTCATTAACCCTTAAGGCTTATATCCCACTTATAAAAATATCAACGCCACCTACATAGGTTGACCATAGATTTAATAGATCACCCTTAAACACCAACACCTTTCAATTAGGCCTAATAAGCCCTTATAGTTCTATGGAGACCTATTTATCCTTTTAACACTTCACCGAGCAAAACTAGGAACACAAGACCACTTCAAAGAGCATAGGTCCACACCACATGACCCCTAAAATATCCTCAAGTGATTACATTCATCACTACACACCTTTTCATATGCAAAACCTATCAAACATTTACCTTATATATGAAAACACCATGAACAAAAAAATAGCCAACTTGTATGTAATTGTTCATACTGAATGTGGATTGATCAAACCTACAAAATACATACAGATGATCCTCAGGGAGTATAAAGCACTCTCCAATAGATAATTCACCATGAAACATCTAAACACTATCAAGAGAAACTTAAACATCCTCCTCAGGTCACTTGCAGAAGAAAGTCAAACCCTTAGTTAACTTTGAACCATAATAAATGCAAATGTACGACCAATCAAACCTCCAAATCAATTTTCTTGGATTATATTTTAAGTTCTATACCACTTTTTTTTTTTACTCCATCATCAAATTAATCCATTATCAAAATTTATAAACAAAACATTACAAGCTATTTTTTCATTGTAAATTCAAATATTTAAATTCCAGTGGTCACTTTTTAATGCAAAATTGACCAAGTATGGAAACTAGTGAAATCTGCCTGCAAGAAAAACTTTGAACCACCTTAAATTTTGATAGACATTATGTCAAGACTTGAAATTTTAAACACATTCTCTAGGCACAAATATGAACAAACCCATGTGACCACTTTCTTCTGACACCTTCACATGTGAGAATATTTATGTCATCAATCTACTTACTCAAAAAAATTTGCCAAGATGACTAGGATAACCTAGACCTTCACAAGACTATTTAAATGAATTCCTTTCAATTCCACAAGTACACCAAGTAATCTTGACCCCTCATATGACCCCTTGAACATGGTCAATACATCACCAACATCCATCATCTTGCCTAACCAAGCAAACATTGTAAGGTCCATTCATGATCACTAAGGCACACTTTGTCATTGAGAACCATGCATACATATCAACTCATGGACACTCTTGGCCATATTAGGGACATTATTGACAACACATAAATATAACACACACACACACAAACACACCTTTTTAATCACTAAGATCCACATCGATTTTTGCATGTAAAGCACATATCACTTGTTGTAGATACTAAAATCTAGTATTAAGTACTTGATAATGAAAAACTTGACATACATTTATTATAAATGACTTGAATGCATAAACATGGTCCTATACATGCCATTATCTCACACTTACATGTTATCTCATGAGTTGACCCTTTTGTTCTATTGTTACACATCTATAAGAATGTCGTTGTATATTTCAAACTTGATAAATATCCTACACAAATATATTTAGACATTTAGTTTAGTCCACCAATACACAAATTAGTTCCATCAATTTTAGTCAATATTGACCAAATCTGGTTGAAACCAACCTTCTCTCAATAATAGTTATTTTTTAAAATCAGACCTCTCCTTAGGGTCAGACCATTTGCCTAGTGTGTCGGTAACATGAGAAATTACTCAATTAGACTCATAAAAAAAATTAATGTCTCATTCACAAGGGACTTAGAACTTATTTGGTACACATTTATACACTATTGCATATTGAGAAAATATATGTTATTCTTCCCAAATTATGAATCTATCACTAAAATCAATCACAAGCCAAGTCTGAAACATTCTAAATCTAAGTAAAAATAAGCATTGTCAAATATTAAATCCAAATCATTAGATGCAAACATATAATGAAGGAGCATAATTAAAAAATCATGTTAAGTTGTGGAGCTAAAAGCTTCACTGATGCAGACATGGAGGAGGGTGCAAAAGGGTTGTTGAGTGTCACAGACACCGGCGTCGGTCAAGCCAACCGACGTCGGTAGGATAGGGCAGGAGAGCAACCGGCGTCGGTCAGAGATCGACCGGCGTCGGCAACCCCTAGGCGGACAGGGACCGGTGTTGGTCGCTTGTGTGGTTCGACTGCGAGTATATTACGGGCAGTTAGTTGACGAACCAAGTGTTTGCATGATGAGTGCTAATTTTAGACTGAGAGCTGCGGATCTAATTATTGTACTAGGTGTCTAATTATTGTTTGGATGAGTTCTATACAATAGACTCATGGTTGTATTGTAAACTTGTAGCTAGGGAGTATGAGAGCATTATTATAAGCTCCTTCTCTGTGTGTGAGGTAGAGCAATGGTGTGTTCCTCCTAGTGCCACAGTAACAAGGTGGGTGCTGGATTGGAGAATTAGCAAGGTTTTTTAGGAGTGTATGATCTTGGTCATCAGGTGAGCATGGCTTCTATAGGAGATCTACATGGTAAGTAAGATCATTGATATGCAGGTGTGTGTGTGTGCAAGGTCAAGGTTCACAGGTGTGTAAAACCAGCTTGATCTGTAGGTTGAAGATCAGATATGACAACAACACAATAGGGAACAGTATCAGGAGAGATCTACTTGGAGTACAGGTGTGTACTTGTGGAGTGCGTGGAGCACTTATGGAGTGCATGGAGCATAGGTATAAGGTGAACATCAACTCAGTGTGTGAGTTGGGTGTTGGGACCTAAGAGAGAGAGCTTTGAGGAGAGAATTACTGTTCACTTGAGGTGTGGGAAACCTCTGAAGAGGTGGTGGAGAAGAAGTGGCATCTTCTTTATTGTATTCTTTTCTGTATGAGTATTAATACAAGTTGTGTATTGTCTCTCATATCTTGTGTTATTTCTGGATTCTAGTTACTTGTTGATTCTAGTTATTTCCGCATATTAAGTTGCTTGGTTTGGTAATCAATTGTGTGGTTTCGAGGGTTTTGTATTCCCCAACACGTGGCATCAGAGCATGGTTGTTGTTCTAGGTGCCTGACAAATCACACTAAGTGGGAGGACTATGTGTGGCTTGAATTCTATCCTCAAAGTATTAAACACATAAGAAATGGTCAATCATTAATTGAAGGTGATTGGGGTCATCTCAACCCATTAAAAGTTCTTAGTTTCATAAGTTTCTAGTCCTCATAAGCACACCTAGGGTTTTAAGGTGAAGAAAACTAATTTTTAGAGTTGCACACATCGTCAAGGTTAGGCATCACATATACATAAATTACAAAGATATAGGATAAGGTGATTACATGATCACAATCCCTCATTTCCATAGTGTAGATACTAAAATCTGATTTATCTAGTACCTCAATCTTGTGCACTTGGAAAATATTTATCATGGTTGTAACTTTTAGTTATGAACCTATTGATTCCAAAAGGATCACATTCACTATCTCTTTGTACCTAAATTTATTATCTCTTAGTTTGACCATTATTATTTTGATGACCATGCCTTTTATGCTATGTAAAAAGCTTTAAACCTGATTATTATCCTTCACTGCTAGTTCTGGACCTATATTTGTTTTCAATCTTTCCTAGACACTTTTATCATGTTGAATTTTCAAGCCTCCTTGATCTCTTATTACCTCACATGCTAGAAGTTGGACTTCTAGGTCAAAACCAGCTAAGCAAGAGCTAATATGCCTTCATGATTGATCTCCTAAGGTCAAATTTAGGAATTGCATGAATTATTTCGGTTTTCCCATACATTTGTATATTTCCATAAGGCCTAATAAGCGTAATGAGATCATAAATTCATATTAGCCCTTGTCAAGGCTTGTTTGATGACTAGAGGCATAAAAGGTGCTTTTCAATGTGAAACATTGACAAAAAGTCCTAAGATCAATTCAATAGATTATGAGAAGGTTGAAACATTCAAAAAAGGGGGCATAGAGGTCATTTAGGATTTTTGAAAGTCCTTTGCAAATCCTAAACTCTATACATCTTTCTCAAGGAGTATCTTTGACCTTATTTTCCCTCTTACTTCTACCTCCTTACGGACTCTTTCAAGCTTCCAATGTAGGAAAAGTTCCTTAAAAACCATGAAGAGGTTTCAAAATATTTTTTTAGTCTTATGCTATTTCTTTTATCCAAAAGTGTCATTTCAATAAGTTTGTAGGTCTATAGAGTAGAAAACAAAAGTTTCAAGCATTGTCAAGAACACCTATAGGCCTGCAAACTTCTTATAAGGCTTCCTTGATGGTATCGAAATAACACCAAACATATTAAACAATTTTTTCAAGTTTTTGTGAGATCAAGAGAGTTTTGAGATTTAAAACCTAACACACAATTATAGAAACATTGTTTAGAAGGTTATCATGACCTCAAGACATTCAAATCAGGTTTGCAAACATAATTACACAAGATTCAAGGTTTAATGAGACTGTTATGCATAGATTCAAGGTTTTCATGACCTAAAAAAACTTCAAACATGATTTTTGTAGGAAAAATATCATGGGTTTCCACCATGATCCAAACATGACTTAAGATCTTAATCATTTGTCCAATGTTGTAGGTCTGTTACAAGTCTGTAAGGTTTGTTACCAAGGTCTTAAGCATAGTTATAACTTTCCATGATTGATCAAGAAAAAATCAAATGGATCGAAGATTATTCTAAGTATCATTAGGTTTGCAAATAGTTTCAAGAGGTTTTCAAGCTCTAAAACCTTCAAACAAAGTCTTAAGAGAGAGTTCAAGTAAGATCTAAAGTTTTTATAAAGGAACACCAAGGATGAAAGTTTGTATGAAGGCCTTAGAGAAATATCCTAGCATGTTTCCAAGGTTTTAGGTCTAAAGGGTGATAATAAAAAGTCTTTATGATCTAAAGGAGAATTAACATGTCCAGAAGGCATAGTTTCACAAGTTTTAGAACCCCAAAACCCTGCTAACAAGCCTACAAGTAGAATTCATAAGTTTTCACCATTACCCAAACATGAATAAATAAATTACACATGAAATAGGGTTTTATATAGGTCAAAGGGGTCCTTAAGACCATAAATGAAGGTTTTAGTCCTCAAAGGAAAGGAAATAAGGTTATAAGTTATGTAACAATCAAAAGCCATATCTATAGGTTTGAATAGTAATGTATGGTCTTGTAAAATGTCTAGGGCAAGAAGATATTATGTTTTAAGGTTGTGTAAGTCCTAAATACCATTAATGATATGTTGCAAGCCTTTGAGGAAGCAAGTGAGGTCTGCAAGCCATATAAAGAAGCAAATATATTGTGTTTACAGAGAAAGAAAATAGTCAATGTTATTTCCTTTTTCCCTTCATGCAAGGTATGGAGAGAGTTTTGGAGGAGTCTTAGTAGGTGTTAACACATCTCTCAGTGTTCTCTAGTTTCATGAAGATGGAGAAAACATGTTGAATGCAGGCAATCTAAATGACCATTCTAAACCTAAACTTGTGATTATGCATCTTGATAGTTTTGAAGGATTGGTAAATCATAAAAATAAGGTTTTAGCATATCTATACCTCTTCAAGCCACAAGACAAATTTGTTTAGAAAATATTTCAGGTTCTAGACATGATTCTAAGGTTATTTTGCAAGTTTGAGACCTCAAAACTGTGTTTTCATGAGCTTAATGCATGACTATAGGTTTTCATTGAGAATATGATGATAAAATAGAGTTTTCATGCCCTCAAAGACCCTCAAAGAAGTATACAACAAGGTATTACAATTTTCCATGACCTTGTAAGGTCAAAATAGGGTTCCTTGAACTCTTACAAACCTAACATATAGGTTTGCATGTAGAAAAATGCAAAGGTTCCCATGATCTAAGATCAGCTCTAGGTCTGTAACTAATTTTCAAAGTTTTTTTATGATTATAATGGTAGAAAAGGGGTAAGAGTTTATTCATGAATCATCAAAACACAATCTATAGGTCTAAAACATGATTTCTAAGGATATTCATGACTATATTAATGTAGATAAATGTTTTTGAGCAAGATCTAAACACATTTACAAACTTGTAATAGAGTTGTACGGTTTCCATGAAGATATTAGCCTGTTTCCAAGGTTTTAGATCACCTAGATGGGTATTTTCAGGTTTGAGCATGATTTGAGCTCCTCGAAGAGCTTCAACAACCCTGTAACTAAGGTACAAGAGCTAGCTAAAAGCCACATATAGTTTTGTAGCAAGCAAAAAGACTTATTAGACATGTTTTCATGAGTATCAAGGTAAAGATCAATATTTTAAATAATATCAAAGATATCAAAAGGTCAGTAGGTAGAGTTTAAATCAATAAACATGAGGTTTCAATCATGTACAAGAACATACAACATTTACTTGATGGTGGGAAGCTAAAAAGGGAGTTTAATATCTCAAAACCTAACCTATAGGACTGTTCACAAGTCTTCAAAGTTTATTGATGACAAGACAAGAGAATAGAGCATGATCTAAGCAACTAATAGGACTATAGGCATGTTTCAAGAGCTTTTAAGTAGTTTGCAGGCTTATGGACACAATTTGAGCCAAAAACATGAAAGTTGTAGGTTTGCAAGTTAAAAATAATAATTTCAAGCATGTTTATATATATAATGATGGATAAAAAGTTAAATCTTCTACCCAACAATGAGGAAACCCATCTCTACAACCCTTATTTGAGATGCTCAATGCAATTTTTTAGGGTATAAGGTAGGGAAGTATGTTGGAATATGGGACAAAGAAGGATTTAATCATAAGAAGAATGTTTCCAACTCACTCTTGGACAATATAAATGTTGAAATTACCCTCCAAGTAGCAATAATTAAACATTTGAGGTCTTAAAAATGGAAATGCAAGTTTCTTAAACCATCTCAAACATCCATAAAGCATGGAAGGAAATTGGAATCATGCTCTTAAAGAGGTACACCATCCTCAGGTGATTGGCATTGATGAGAAATAGGTGCAAAGGCTAGATGGGTGAGTTATGTCAAATGGATGCCTATTTTGGTTAGCTTGGGCCTATTTAGTGCAGGGGATTTAGCAAGGGATCCAAGCATGGAGAAGAAGTCAAAATCAAATACCTTATTTCCAAGCATGTATGACTAAGAGGAAAGTGGTGAGTTTAAAGCTCTTATAGGCAAGAAGATCAAGTCCATTCCAATAACATAACAACATGGGGTGAGTTTTGACAAAATCTATCATGGATAATCCCTTCAAAGAGAAAAACAAAGTGGACATAGGATGTATTTTCCTCTACTATGCTTAAGTTGGTCTCATTTTCCTACCAATGCCTAAATTAATGAAGGTAGTTGAGGAAGTTGTTATTTTATTCTCTCACTTACTTGTACTCCATATATATGACTAAAAAAGGACTTTTTCAAGAGCCCTCTAATTTGGTGTAACAAAAATTTTCTAATTTTAATATTGTAACACATGATTTACCCTTAACATTAGTAAAGAACTATTTTTAATTCTTCAAATTTCTTTCATGCGGTGTATAACAATGGGGTCATTTTTCTTTACTTGTGGATTTCAGTTTCTTCCCTTGTATTATTATCCAATCCTTCTTACCTTCATGTAGAAGTATATCAATTTATTTTACAAGTTGTATGTTATATATAATCAAGTTTATTCATAATTAATTATGGATTCTCACCATTTGAGCCCTTTCAAGATAAATTGTGACCCCTCCTAATGTTGTCTTAGACTTCTTACCTTCATGCAAAGTACTTGTGTAAGAGGTGTGTGAATTGAGGATTGTGTAGATAAGTTATTAGTTATGAATCTTGTCTTGTGCCAATTGAAGCTAGTTGAATATTTTTCTAAACTTTGGTGCATCACCATTTGTGATTTTTAGTTTACCTCTATCCCCCTTTCCATGATAGAAAGTTTAGTATCAGCTATAAATGAGTCTTTTTAATGGTGTTTTAGGTCTGTAAGCTTATATTACATCATGTAAAATTAGTTTAGGCAAGAGATGGCCTTATCCAGAGGTTCATCCCAAGGAGATAAGGTCCCAAACCTTGGGGACGTTCTCACTATTGCACTTAATCATCTTATTAATCAAAAGAGTGAAAAATTCACATGATAACATTTTTTGGCACACTTGATGGGACACTCAATTCCATTAAGTCAAGAGTTTTAGCTTAAAAAGTTGGTGTTATTCTTATAAATATAAAATTTTGAAGACATTCTACATGAACCTGGTGACTCCACAAGTTCTTGGTTTCAAATCAATCCTATATTTTTATGCTAAGAGTGGAGACAAGAGCTTTCTTCAAGAGGTAAGAGTTATCAGTTTTCTAAATTACTTTGTTTTCAATAATAAGGAAAACTAAAATATTGAAGTTACCTCCTTTAAGGTCCCAAACCTCACCTCATTTAAGGTCCCAAACCTCACCTCCTACAAGTTCTTAATCTACACCCCTCTTTAGTAGGTTTATTAAGTTAAGAGAAAGTCTAGTTATTATTCCATTCATGGCTCAACCAAGAAATTAGATATTTGTCACCTTCAAGAAGTTATCCCTCTTGCCCTTTCTCAACGTGATGAAATTATAGTAGCAACCTTCAAAAGTATACCTTATTTCACTGGTGAAAATGCCACTACTCCCATAGAACACATTCAACACATTTATAATATATTATAAGTCTATAACATTGTAGCAACCAATGTAGCTATGAAGCTCCTTTCCAATTCTATTAAATTAAATTGTTAGGTTATGGAGCTAAAAGCTTCACTGATGCAAACAAAGGAGGTTGCTGAGAGGTTGCTGAGTTGCAGAGCAATCGACATTGGTCTGATCAACCGACGTCGGTCATGGATTGGCTGACATCGGTCACCTCCAGGCAGACAGGGACCAACGTCAGTCACCTGTACAATTTTGAAACTGTCAGTTGCATAAATAGTTAGTTAACGAATCGGTTGTTTGCATGTCAAAGGCCAATTATAGACTTAGAGCTGCGGATCTAATTATTGTAATTAGATGTCTAAATATTGTTTGCATGGGCTCTATATAATAGACTCATGGGCTGTATTGTAAAAGTGTGCTAGAGAGTAAGAGAGCAAATATTAGCTCCTTCAGAGAGAAGAGAGCATGGTGTGTTCCTCCTAGTGCCACAGTGCCAAGTTTGGGTGTTGGTTTGGAGAATCAGAAAGATTCTTCATGTATGTAGGATCTTGGTCGGCAGGTGTGTAAGGCCACGTTTGGAGATCTGCATGGTATGTAAGATCTTTGATCTGTAGGTGTATGTGTGTGTGAGATCTAAGGTTTATAGGTGTGCAGAACTAGGTTGATCTGCAGGTGGCAGCAGGATCAAGGTGATAGCAACACAACAGGTAGCAAGATTTGGAGAGATCTACTTGGAGTACAGTTTGTACTCGGTCAAAGAGCAAAGAGGAAGGCAAGGTAGTCCCTTCCAAAGTAAGATCATTTGAGTTGCAGGTTGTTGCAAGTTCATGGGAGATCTACTTGGAGTATGTATGTATACTCAGATTTGGAGTACATGGAGTATTTGTGTACTGGCAGTAGTGATACTGACTAGTGGTACTGGCAGTAGTGGATACTGACTAGTTGGAGGTGAACACCACCTCTATGTTTGAGTTGTGTGTTGGGACCGTAATTGAGAGAGAGCTTTGAGGAAAGATTACTGAGAGTCCTAGAGGTGTGGGGAGCCTTGGAGGTGTAAGAAGACTGTGGCACTTCTTTATTGTAATTTTCTTCTGTAAGAGTATTAATACAATTGGGTATTGTCTCTCATATTTTGTGTTATTTCTGAATTCTAGTTACTTGTGATTCTGGTTTAATTCCACATATTTAGTTGCTTGGTAATCAATGGTGCTTCCGGGTCCTAACAGTTGGTATCAGAGCTAAGGTTGCAGGGAGCAAGTTTGTGTTTGATTACAGGTCACTCTCAGGGGTTTCTGATTGAGTGGGAGTATAGCAACGGTAGAAGAAAGTACACTAAGAATGGAGGATTTGAAAAGCATGAATGGTCAATTATGGTGTTATGGAAAGAAAGAACAGGTAAAGAAAGATTGTTGGTTGGTAGCAGATCAACATGAAGAAGCAGATGTTGCAGGTGTTGTTGCACAGGATGCTCTGGATAAAGTAGAATCTTGTTTTATAGATTCTGTTGCCTCTTTCCATGCAACTTGAAATAGAGTATTTTTTCATGTTAAGGTCTTTGGAGACTTTGGAAAGATTTATTTAGGGGCTGGTGTGCCTTGCCAAAGAATTGGCAAAGGGGAAGTGAAGCTGAAAGTGCAGGCAGCCAACACATGGGTGTTGAAGGAGGTCATGTAGGTCCCAGTCTTGAAGATGTGGCTAATTTCTTTAGGAAATTTGGGTGATGAGAGATGCACAAGAACTCTCACAGCGGATACACTTGAATTAGCGTGTGGTAAGAAAGTAGGTACTCTTTATTTACTTGCTTGTATTACTGATTCTTCTTCTATTGCAAGGACGTGGCTTTGTAGGCTTGGTCACATGAGCAAGAAAGAGATGCATGTTCTTAAGAGGAAGTCAGATGTGTTTGACAGATTTAAGAACTGGAAAGCCTTGGTGTTCTTGGAGGAGATGATGGACAAAGATCAGCGACTAGGGCTGGATACCTCTAAGCAGGGTAGTTTAGACAAAGAAATGACTCAAAGAAAGCTCACAGGTAAAAAGTCATCACTCATAGGCAAACACAGTTATCAGCATCGAACAGACAGGTGCCGATGTCGGTCATGTGCAGACCAGAGCTGGTGGTGTCAGGCAGGGTGGCTACCGATGTCGATCAGAGAACTGACGTCGGTGACTAGGTAAGACTAACATCAGTCATAAAATTGACATTGGCAAAAAGGACAGTCACATGAAATCGACGTCAGTCAGATGCAGATTGTGTGGTGACTGAGGTCGGTCACTGGAATGGATTTTGGGCAAATAGTAAGCTGTCAAGGAGTCTCAGACGCCCATGTAGAGGACTGAAAGGGTAAGTAAGCCTCAAATTTGTTGTTCCTCTTCTTTATACTTGTTGCTCACTACAGAGTAGGAAGGATCCAGGAAACAGTGGGAGCATGGCATGAACAAGATGCAGAACCAAACGGGAGATTTGGTAGGGTTGCCAGCTAGGATAAAAACACTGAGAGACGAATGGATTCCTTGGTTAAAGAATAGAGAGAATGGATACGTGAGATGGAAGGCTAGGTCATATGGTCTTGAGGAAGCTCTAGGACAGTGGTACATGTTTGACAGGTGGATGACAAAGCATGGCTTTAGTCAATGTCATTGTAATTACTGTGGTTTCTTTACCAGGTGGATGATGAGTCGCGACATCATCTTGTTACTGTATGTTGTGTGTTTGCTTTGATGCAGGGTTACACATATAGGGTTTTTTCTGAGCTAAAGGTAAAGTTAGTTCAGAGGTGTGTCATGAAGAATTTGGAGGAGCAAAATTCTTTGGCATAAGTGTGTTCTAGAGACATGGAGATCATAGGTTGATTTTGTCTCTGGATGATTGTGTGATACCGGTTAGCACACTGATGGTTGGATAGTTCACAGAATAGGGTCTTGATTCACATGATGAGGTTAAGTACATGTGTACTAGACTTGGGTTGCCCATGCAGTGGGATCTGTTAGAAAGTTTAGAGCTAATATGAGAAAGAAGCACTAGAGGGCAGTTCAGTGGATTCTCAGGTATCTGAGAGGGACTAGCAGTAGGTGCACATGCTATGCAAGGTCAAGTTATTTTCTACATGTGTTTGTAGATGTGGATGCGACAAGTTACTTGGATGACAGGTGGTTCACCATAGGTGTTGTGGTGGTTGGTCTTCAAGGTTGAGCTTGAAGATGGATACAAGCCAGGAAATAGATTAGACAGTGTACAAGTACAGGTACAACGCAACTATTTATCTCCAAGTGGGAGATTGTTAGGTTGTGGAACTAAAAGCTTCACTAATGCAAACAAAGAAGGAGGTTGTTGAGAGGTTGCTGAGTTGTAGAGAAATTGATGTCGATCTGATCAATCGACGTCGGTCATATACAGTGAGAAGAGCAACCGATGTTGGTCATGGATCGGCCGGTGTCGGTCACCTCCAGGCAGACAGGGACTGACGTCGGTTGCCTGTGCGGTTCCAAAACTATCAATGACATGAACAGTTAGTTAACAAATCAGTTGTTTGCATGTCAAAGGCTAATTATAGACTTGAAGCTGTGGATCTAATTATTGTTTGAATGGGATCTATATAATAAACTCATGGGTTGTATTGTAAAAGTGTGCTAGAGAGTAAGAGAGCAAATATTAGCTCTTTTAGAGAGAAGAGAACATGGTGTGTTCCTCCTCATGCCACAGTGCCAAGTTTGGGTGCTAGTTTGGAGAATCAAAAAGATTCTTCATGTATGTAAGATCTTGGTTGGCAGGTGTGCAAGGCCACCTTTGGAGATCTGCATGGTAAGTAAGATCATTGATCTGTAGGTGTATGTGTGTGTGAGATCTAAGGTTTGTAGGTGTGCAAAACTAGGTTGATCTACAGGTGGCAGTAGGATCAAGGTGACAACAACACAACAGGTAGCAAGATCAAGAGAGATCTACTTGGAGTATGGTGTGTAGTCGATCAAAGAGCAAAGAGGAAGGCAAGGTAGTCCCTTCCAAAGTAAGATCATTTGAGTTATAGGTTGTTGCAAGTTCATGGGAGATCTACTTGGAGTATGTATGTATACTCAAATTTGGAGTACATGGAGTACTTGTGTACTGGCAGTAGTGATACTGACTAGTGGTACTGGCAGTAGTGGATACTGACTGGTTGGAGGTGAACACCAACTTTGTGTTTGAGTTATGTGTTAGGACCGTAATTGAGAGAGAGCTTTGAGGAAAGATTACTGAGAGTCCTAAAGGTGTGGGAAGCCTTGGAAGTGTAAGAAAACTATGGTACTTCTTTCTTGTAATTTTCTTCTGTAAGAGTATTAATACAATTGGGTATTGTCTCTCATATTCTGTGTTATTTCTGAATTCTAGTTACTTGTGATTTTGGTTTAATTCCGCATATTTAGTTGCTTGGTAATCAATGGTGCTTCTGGGTCCTAACAGAAATCATTTCAATGGTATATGGGATCGTATCCCAATTCAATACATAACTTGGATGAACTAAGAGATAAGATTTACAAATAGTTTGAAGATAAAAGTGACCATCTATCCATAATGGATCAACTTACCACTATAAAAAGAGATCCTCATGAACTCATGGTAGACTTTAATTTGAGGTTCCAAAAAACTTATAATATGATTCCACATTTGGTCAAGCCTTCTCTAAACACTGCATTTTGTACCTTTTGAGAGCCTTGAATAATGGCATCAGTTATGATTTAGTCCATGGGAGGAACCATTTTACCTAATGCCTATTAAGGAAGCTATAAGAGCTAAAAATTGCCTAATCTAAGATGGAAAAATAGCTCCAAACTACCAATTCCTATGTTTCCTAAGCATCCACCGAATCATCCCACTTTGACACCTCTTCTTAGAGCAACTAGTTAACCAACTCCACCTATTACCCCTTCTAATGAGTTACATGAAGTGAAAACCTTGTCACAAAGTTTTGGTAATGAGTTTGTGGCTTTGAAAAGGTAGCAAGCCCATGAAAGTAAACCTTATTATCCTTTTAATTAATTATATTAGCTTAATAGACAACCTTATCAAGGTAATACCCAAGGATAAGGCCAAATAGGTTATACTAAGCCCTTAAACACCCCAAAATTAGATATTTTAAGTTTTTCTAAAGCCATTGTTCCCATTTAGAATATTTAGTTCAAGACTATAAATGGTGTTACCCATGTAACCATCCCCACAACTAAAATGCTTGCCCAAATTAGGTTCTTAGACAAGCTATAATGGTTCAAAGTGCATAAGTACCTTAGGAACAACAAGTGGAATCAACTCTTAAATGAGAAGAAACTCAAGAATAGTTGATAAGTAAGTCTACTTTATTGAACTAGAAAGAGAATGATTTTTGTGATGTAAATTAGAATGAAGTAGTAAACAAGGGAGGAAATGTATTTGCATACAACATGAGGTCAAATAAGAGAGCAATGAAAGGTATGGTTTGTCAAGCATCTACTTCTCAAACACCGTAAGAGACTAAAAAATAATGTATAATGACTAAATCTTTTGAATTACAAGAAAATTAGGCTATTAGGAGGGACAGTTAGTGCAAAACTGAACCCCCAATCAATCAAAAATCAAAATAAGATGTTATTGTTACCAAATTATAGTAAAATTTTGGTCATATTCCATTTAGTATAGTGGAGTAAATGAATATAACCAATCTAAATGTGACTATGTGGGAAACACTCTCTATTCCATCATAATGTGATTTATTCCAAGAGGACTTGAACCATTTCTATCACACAAGTGAACCAACAAAGGGTGTATCAACTACTCCTACAAGTTTATGTCAACTAAAGGAAGGTAAAAAGAGTAAGATTAACATTCCACCTCCACTTTAAATCTCCCTAATTATTGGTAAGCATCTTGTGCATAAATGTATGATTGATTCTAGAGCTAGTAGTTCTATTATACCTAAGAAGATTTTTGACTTGTTAGGTATATAATATACAATAGTCACTAAGGAGTTTGTAAAATTAGATGGTACTACTATTAAAATAATAGGAGTCATTAAATATATGAATCTTACCCTTCATTCATGTCCAAGTCTTTCCATCTTGTAAGACATTTTAGTTATTGATCTCCCTCCCTATTTTGCCATATGCCTTTTTAGAGACTACTGTAAAAATGGAGGGATATTTATATTTAGATTAGTCACATATGTTCTTAGGACCATGTATGGGACAAGGGTAACCATAAAATCTTAACCTATCTCGAAAGATCATATTGATCCATATATGACTAGTCCTATTATTATGAATTATTCTATGCATGATATAGAGGATGGTGTTCTTCATGAGGATGCCACATCCTTGGAGGAATTTTTAGACATTTTGTTTGATTATTGGGAAAAATAATGTTATGATCATGATCCACATGACCATATGGAAGAAACAAGGTTGGGTACTTATTTTATATATGAATAAAATAATGTTATACCTAACCTTATGAAATCACAATAAGATCTTGAGGAAGCATGGTAGCTTTAAGTTGATGGCTTAAGAAGTAAGAATGGTGTTGGTACTAGTTTTATGATTATCTCTCCTAAAAAAGAGAGATATTTATTTTTATTTAGGCTTTAATTTAATTGTACCAATAATGTAGCTAACTATGAAGCATTGATGCAAGGTATCCAATTAGCACAATAAAGGGGAATCAGAGTGTTACATGTGTTTAAAGATAGTGGGATCATCATAAGTTAGATTATGGATCAAAGTAAAACCAACAACAACTTGATAAAAGAGCACAAACATAAAGTATGGGACCTAGTTGAAGACTTTTATGATTTCAACTTCCAAGTGGTACCAAGAGTGCAAAACAAAGACGCTGATAGGATTAAAAAATTTAGTTCATAATATGATATTCATCAAGACATCATGAAATGATTAGATTAGTATGTTAAGATGGTGGTTAAACCAACATTTATAGATAATGCAATCAATAGGAAAGTTTTTGATAGTGACGAGTAAATTGTTAATTTTCTGCAAGAGGAGGTAGAATTTTTAGCTAATAATTAGTCAAAACTATAAGAACAATATGAAAATTATATCATCTAATTGAAGACTAATCAGTTGACAAAAGGATTGGTAACCTTGGAGAGCATATTTAATTTTTATGATCAACTCAAGAAGGAAAGGATGAATATGACTATCAAATAAGAATATTTTGAATAAGTGGCCATCTCATATGTCAAGCTCTTGAAGGTTGGGAAGGTATGTATCAATTTTGAAAAACAAGCTTTCATTGACCTTTGTAGAGGCTATGATGATGAATTTTCATGGAGTCATGATGATGTTAGAGGTTTTGACCTAGGCTTATCCCAACATACCATTGAGTTAGATACCAATGTAAAGCCCACTAGGTAAAAATGAAGGCCAATAAATCTCAAAATTGAACCCTTAATGAAGAAGGAACTAGCCATGTTCATAAAGGCAAACGTCATTTTCTGAATTAAACATTCCTCTTGGGTGGTTAATCTAATTCCAATTAGGAAGAATAATGGGAAAATCAGGTTATGTGTGGATTTTAGAGACCTAAATAGATCATATCGTAATGATCATTAACCTCTTCCATCCATGGATTAAATATTTCAAAAAGTGGCTGGAGCCAAAATGTTTTCTCTCCTAGATGCCTATTCAAGTTATAATCAAATCCTAGTTCAAGAATTAGATCAATTCAAAACATCATTTACAACCAAATGGGGGGACATATGATTATAATAATATGAGATTTGGGTTGACCAATGTTGGTGTAACTTTCCAAATGGAAATGGATATGGCCTTTAGAGGTCTCATTAATGACATGGTTTTGATTTATTTAGATTACATCACTATTTTTTCAAAGTATGAAAATGAGCATTTGGATCATCTACACAAAGTATTCAATAGAGTTAGGGAATTTGGAGTGTTTCTTAAACATAAAAAGTGTGTGTTTGATGTTTATGAGGGAAAACTATTGGGCTACAGTCTCAAAGGATGGTCTTGCCATTGATCTAGAGAGTGAATTTCATTTTATCTCTTTCTCTTCCAAGATGAAAAAAGGTATCCAAAGATTCTTGGGGAAGATTAAATTTGTGAGGAGATTCATATTATATTTTATTACTTTGGTCAAGCCTTTTACTTCCACGCTCAAGAATAATGATGTTTTTAATTAGTTAAAAGAAGGTAAGGACAATTTTAAAAGTATCAAGTAAGCAATCTCCCAAGTTCCTACTCTCGTGAATCTTAACTATGACATAGAGTTCATCCTTTATGCATTTTTAGGAAGTGAGTTAATTTCAACTATCCTAACTCAACAAAACAATGATCAAATGGAGCATATAATAGCCTTTTTCAGTCAAACATTCAAAGACTATGAACTAAGGTGTAATTTTGTTAAGAAAATAGTTTTTACTATTGTAATATCTCTCAAAACATTTAGACACATGTTTTATAACAATAAGATACATTTAATGGTGTCTCATCAAAATGTAAAATGTTTCCTTTTGAGAAAGGGAGTCAATGAGAAGAGAGATGGATGGATTACCAAGGTCATGGAATATGATGTGCATATCAAAATCACCAAGCTTGTGAGGGGTAAAGGACTATGTGAAAAACTTGTAGTAGACTTAAAAGTTGTTAAGAAGATAATATACATACTACAAGAAGACAAACCATCTAAATTTAATCCTTTAAATAGTTGGATTTAGGATATGGTTACTTTCTTACATACTGGTAAGTATCCTCAAGGCCTTGATAAGACAAAAAAGAGGTATTTCAGGTTACAATCCATTATTTTTATCTTTGTTTATGGTTTTTTGTTTAGAAAGGATATGAATGGATTATTATTAAGATGTATTGAGCATAACCAGGTTGTTAGAGTGCTTTAAAAGTTCCATGATGGCCTATCGGGAGGTCATTTCTCACTAAAGACTATTGCTATTAAAACCATAAGAGCTGGTTATTACTAGCCTAATCTATTTAGAGATGACCATAAACGAGTGATAAATTTTAATAAGTGTGCCTACTTCATAGGAAATAAAATATTATATGCCCTTCCTCTTCATCCTATTGTAATAGATCAACCCTATTTTTAGTTGGGTTTAGACTTCATTGGTATGATAAATCCACCTTCTAGTGCTGAACACAAATGGGTGTAGACAACCACTTATTACTCACTAGATGGATGAAGTAGTTGCATTAAAAGAGGCTCTCAAATTAGGGAATGAGAAGTTAAGCATGGGATCTATCTTAAGACATATTTAAACTATTACCCTAAAACAATGGTTTAGTTGAGTCTACAAACAAGAAATTGCAAAGGATTATTAAGAGGACAATGGAGGAAAATCAGAGAACCTATTATATCAAACTTAAGATATCCCTTTGAGCTGATAGAATCACAACTAAGAGAGCCATTGGTAACTCTCCCTTCATGTTGGTATATGGGAGAGACACAATGCTTCCTTTATCATTATAATTACATTATATTGAGCTTTCAAAATAGTTGAAAATGATAGAAAATGATGCAATGATAGTGATATTAACTTAGTTTATGGAGCTATAAGAGGTAATAGACCAAGCAATGCATACCCTTGAGGTTCATCAAGCCCAAGTGAAGAGAACTTTTGAAAATAAAGTTGTTAGAACCTTCAAAGAAGGAGATTTGGTTTTAAGTGGGATGAAGATAAATCTAAAGATGTAAGACATACAAATTTTGATTCCATTTGGAGTGGCTCATACATTATTACCAGCTTCAAGCAAGCAAACACCTTCCAAAGCTCAATGCTGAATGGAAAAACACTCCCTATCCTAGTCAATGAGATACACCTCAAACCTATTAGTGTAGGTTTTTATTTTTCCCTATTTTTTAATTAGGGATTTTGTATTTCTTGTGCATACTTGGAGTTTTCCTACATTTATGGGATAGGCTAGCTTATGTGGAGATGTGTGTCATAGATGTGTCATAGGTGTCATAAGTAACTCCCTTGATGGGAGTTACTTCTCTATTCTTAGCACCTTGTCACCACCTTTCATAGAGGAGTTATAGTCTATTCTTGGGGTGCCTTGGCCACCTTTTGTGGAGGAGTTACGTGCTCTCCTATATGTATTCTTCACTTTGGCCATCTCATGTTAATCAGATTTTGGTTTTCTCCATTTTGTCTTGTGCAATTTATCTTCTTGTATAATTTCAAATTGCTTTAGCATCTATGTGGTGTGCACTTGCTTCATCTCATGTGATCACGTCTCCATTACATTCACATTATCTGGATTCTGGAAACAACTCTGATATGGTATCAGAGCAAACCTAGTAATCGTGTGTCTGGTTATGCTTTTAGTTTATTTTGAAATCAAGAGGAGTGGAGTTCTCTTTATTTTTATTTCTAGATCTGATCTAAAATTAAAAAAACACTTTCAATATCATTTCTTGCATCTTTTCCTTTGGATCCTTGGCCTTTGGGTGTCTTGGCTATCTTCTCTTCAGTCTTTACAGGGCAGCAACAACTTCAGGTGCTGGTTTTGCAATGGCGGCATCCTTGCAGGCCTTCTGGCAACCTTCTTTGCAGTGGCTGGTTCAGCAGTTGGCTTGGCAGTAATGGCCTACTTGACTGCACTTTTTTGCACCTTATTCTACTTCAGCTTGGGAACCATTATTGAGTGTAGGGAGTAGAGGGAGGAACAACATTAGCAACAACACCTTCAACAACTCCACACAGCAGTCCTTCCAACAACACCTTCAACAACAGCCACGCCATCAGGCCGTACGACATCTAACATCCAGCAAAATCAGGTCTATCTTTTCCTGAAAATGGCACATTTTTTTGGTCTTTTTCTACCCAAACTTGCTGTCTGTTGAAGTCTGGAGACTCTATAAACTTTTCTTGCCCAACAAATTAGAACTGTGCCCTTTTTTTTGGCGAGAGAATTCTGCTAGCTGTTTTTTTTGAAATGGCACTTTTTTCATGTTTGGCATCCCATGTGGACCCTTAGATACTTGGCCAACAGTTCATTCTGTCTTCAACTTTATTTTTTTTAGTTAAAAATTGACTTGTAAAAAAAATCAGTCAATTTGACTGAATATTTAGTTTTTTAGACAGTTTGATAATTTGGGGGTTTACATTTAAAACTTGTGTCTTCCCTTGTCGAAGACGAAGGGTGAGGCCCGAGTTGGCAGGAGGCCAATTACCCCTAAAAAAAACCTCCTTTGGATTCCTCATTTTGTGCTGAATCTAACGAGTGGTTGGAAGGCAACTTTCTCTCTCAAAACAGACATTTAAAAAAATATTTTAGTGTTTTTTTTGCAAAAACACTAGTTTATGAGAAAATTGAACCTTTAATATCTTGCAAACGGTAGCTCAGATTGGGTGCCATTTTTTACAAAAGTGTTTGTAATTCAATTCTCCATAGTGTAGGCTTATTATTTGTCAAAAAATCACTAGTTTATAAAGTGCCTAAAATTTGGGTCTCTGGGGACGCATTTTCGGCTGAGTCTGATGTCCTATTTGCTTAAGTATTGCACTGATTGCTCTAAGATGCATTCTCAGCTGAGCTCGACATCTTTTGAGCATGCACTTGCATATTTGGGGGGGGGGCTCAATATTTTGGGGGGTGTGATTGCTTTTCACAACTTGCAAATCTTTGCTTTCATTCTCCTTTCTACATAATTTCACAACTTGCAATCAACACAAATTCACCTAAATTTGGCTTAAAATAGATTCTTTTCAACTTAAACCCCTAACACCATTCAACTATCATGAATGTAAGGTTAAAATATCAATCATTCTTAGAAGCAAAGGGTTGTATAGGATCACCATGGGTACTAAAGTAGAACCCAACACTGATGCTAAAAAGGTCAAGTAGTACAACCATAGTGATGAAGCCTATGGATTACTGAGCTTGTCTATGTCTCCAAAACTTCTCTTTCATTTAGAAACATCCAAGAATCTCAAAGACATATGGGACACCTTAGAACTCTTATTTGGGAAGCTTGATGAGATGAGAGGACATGAGCTTGAAAACGAACTCATAAGTCTAAGTCTTAGCAACTTTGACACCCTACAGGACTTGTTCACTAAGTTTAAGGCCCTTAGATTGTAATTGAAAGAATGTGGGATATAGAAGAAAGATGATCAACTCATCCTTTCTATTCTCACAAAGTTAGGTCCAAGCTATTCAGTCTTTGTCTCCACTTTCCATGCCACAGAAAGTGCCCTTGGCACTACATGTAAAATGCCTTCTTTGGATTCATTCATTGCCGACTTGACTAGGGAGCAAGATAAGCTAATTCAAATGGGAATAATGAAGTATACTCAACCCAAATATTTGATAGCTAGAAATGGTAAGGATAAGACTTCAACAAAGGAAAAGTAGAAAAAGAACAAGGACTAGGAGAAGAAGAAAGAAAACAACAATCCTGCCAAAAACAACACTGAGTCTTCCTCCTCTAATGCTAAACCTAAGAAGGAGAAGGTTAAGTGTGTCTATTATAAAAAGACAAGGCACGATGAACAAAAATGCATGAAGAAACAAATAGATCACCTAACTCATCTTCTAGAGAAGCACAACATAGGTGATCCTGAGTCCATCAAGTAGAATTCATCTACCCAAGATTCTACCAAGGCAAAAGGCAAGGGTAAGGAGAAAGAAAAGGGCAAGGCCCTTATAGCTACTATAGCTTCTATAACATCATGGGTCATTGATTCAGGTTCTTCTCACCACATGGGCACTTCACTAATTGAGTTTTCATCTTTAGAGCCTTGTAGGATGACTTCAATTAGTTTGGGTGATGACACTTCAATTTTTATTGCAAGGAGAGGGTCAATTGAAATGGAAGGAGGAACATTCAATAATGTTCTAAGTGTTCCTTCTATTTCAACCAATCTCCTATCAGTGTACCAAATCACTCACATTGGTTGGGGCATGAGAGTTGAGTTTTCACCAGATTTAGTGGCTAGCAGGGAGTTGCATAGTGATACTATAGTGGCAGTGGGTAGGGCAGATCACCAAGCAAGGTTATAGACCTTCTCACATTTTACACTAGATTCTTCTCCAACAACATTGCTGACTCATTCAGATGAAGTTAGCAAATTATGGCATGAGTAGTTTGGCCACCTTAACTACCGCTACCTTGAGCAACTTTGCAAACATGACATGGTCATTAGCTTACCTTGTGTTCGATTCTCAAAAGGACTTTGCGAGGGGTGCTCCCTTAGGAAGCATCTCAAAGCAAAATTTGACAAAGGCAAAGCTTGGAGGGCTTCACAACCTTTGGAGTTAGTCCACAGTGATGTATCAAGACCCTTTCCCAAACCATCTTTCACAAGGGCCAAGTACATCCTCACTTTCATTGATGATTTCTCTAGGTACACTTGGATATATTTTCTCAAACAAAAGTCTGAAGTGTTTGAAAATTTTCTAGACTTCAAGGCTCTTGTTGAGAAACAACGTGAGAAATCCATCAAGGTTCTTTGAACTGATAATGAAGGGGAGTATGTCAACATCAAGTTTGAGTAGTTTTGCACCACAGAGGGGATTGATTTGTAGCGCACAATCACTTATAGTCCTTCACAGAATGGGGTTGTAGAATGCAAAAATAGGTTCTTGAAAGAGATGGGTAGCTGTATGATTCACTCCAAATCCTTAGCACCATAGTACTGGGTTGAAGCCATCAATTGTGCTTGCTACATTCAAAATAGGGTTCCTTACAAAGCTTTGAAAGGGATAACACCCTTTGAAGCTTGGCATAAAATGAAACCTGATGTTGAGCACCTTAGGGTTTTCAGATCCCAAGCCATGGACCGCATTCTAAAGAAGAAATGCAAAGCTATGGAATGCCAGTCCAAGCCTTGCATATTTGTAGGATATATGGATGGTATTAAGGGATATCACCTTCTAGATCCAATCACTCATGAGTTGTTCATTGAGAGAAGTGTCCACTTTCAAGAGAGTCCTAGAGACTCAACACTTGGCACTTCTTCTCCCTCATCAGATCTACTTCTTCATGATGATTCCTCATCAAATTTAGATCAACCACAACAGGTTCTTGAGCTAGAGACATCTTCTTCTTCTTCTTCGAGTTTAGACAACAAGGACAGTGATGTAGTGTCATCCACCTCTAGTCAGTCAGAGGATGAGGAGTTAGCACCTGACTCGCCCACTTCTAGGCCACTTTGGGCTAGACAGACACTTGAGAGTGCTGGCACTTGGGTAGATCTCAAAGATGATAGATGTACTAGGGGGGATTTTTAGAGAGATCCACATGCCTTCTTTGCTTAAGTTTTAGATCCACAAACTTTTTGAGAGGCATCTGGGGTTCTTGAGTGGGATAGTGCTATGGAGGAAGAATATTCTTCCTTAATCAAAAATCACACTTGGGACTTGACTTCACTTCCTAAGGGAAGAAAGATGGTTCGATGTAGGTGGATATATCGCACCAAGTTTGCATCAGATGGGTCGGTTGATAAGTACAAGGCGTGATTGGTCACCAAGGGTTTCTCACAGGTGGCAGGCATTGACTACTCAGAGACCTTTGCACCCATTGCAAAGATGACTTCTATCCGACTCACCTTGGCTATTACCACAACACATGGTTGGGATGTGCACCAGATGGATGTGAAGAGTGCCTTTCTTCATGGAGACCTAGAGGAGGAGATCTACATGGACCAGCCACCAATATTTGTTCAAGATTACTCCTTAGTATGCAGACTTAGGAAATATATCTATGGCCTTAAATAGGCCCCTCAGACATAATATGCCAAGATGGATTCCTTCCTTCTCACAATAGGTTTCACTAGGTGCCATTCTGACCCCAATGTCTACTTCTTACAATAGGATGATTCGCACCTAATTTTGGTTCTATATGTTGATGACCTTTTCATCACCAGGAGTTCTTCATCAGTTATTGTAGTGGTGAAGGCATCTCTCCAGGATAGATTTGACATGATAGACTTGGGTTTGTTGCACTACTTCCTTGGCATCAAGATCTCACAGTCAGATTCAGGGATTTCTCTTGCACAACCTAAGTATGCTCTTGATTTATTGTCTTAGTTTCACATGGCTGATTGCAAGCCATCTTTGACTCTTTTTCTATCAGGAGTCAAGCTTGAGGCTGACTATTCTTCACCATTAGTTGATGCCACTCGGTATCAACAACTTGTTGGTAGTCTCATCTACTTGACTCACACTAGGCCTGACATATCATATACAGTGGGACTTGTCTCTAGATTCATGTAGGAACCTCATGAGCTGCATTGGAAAGCAGCTAAGAGGATCTTGCATTACATACAGGGTTCACAGAGATACATGATTTATTACAGATTTGGCATAGAGGTTGACTTGGTTGGATATACATATTCAGATTGGGCTGGCGATTCATAGACTCGTAAGTCCACTTTTAGTTATAGTTTCTCTCTAGGTTTTAGTCTTATCAGTTGGTCTAGCAAGAAGTAGAATGCTATTGCTATATCATCCATAGAGGCAGAGTACAAGGGAGCTGTTAATGTAGCTACTGAGGCTATTTGGCTTTAGGGGATTCTTTCTAAGTTTGGCATTCCTATCAGGCAACCCACCATCATTTATTGTGACAACCAGAGTACCATTCAGATTTGTAGGAATCCAGTTCAACACCAGCAGACCAAGCACATAGAGATTCACATATATTTCATTCGAGAGCTTATTCATAGTCAGGTCATTGACTTGATATTTTGCCAATCTTTGAAGTAGGTTACAGACATCTTCACCAAACCTTTTACTGAGAGT
Source organism: Torreya grandis (assembly GCA_037957365.1). Classification (NCBI taxonomy): domain Eukaryota; kingdom Viridiplantae; phylum Streptophyta; class Pinopsida; order Cupressales; family Taxaceae; genus Torreya; species Torreya grandis. Next base: position 52,601 of record JARHVA010000691.1, read on the forward strand.
AAGTTCATTCATGTATGAGCTCTTCTTGGGGTGCAGTCCACATCTGTAGTAGCATCATCTTCGGGGGGGGGCCCTTCTAGCCTCTTCATTTCTTTTATGTCTCTCTTTTGGGGGGGGAGTTTTTTCCTACGGGTTTTCTCCTTTTCTCTATCTTATGGGAGATTGCATTTGTACATGGGTACCTCATCAGGCCTTGTTGCCGAGACCCATTTTATATTTCCACTGCCCACCTAAGCTATGCTTATGGAGGGGTATTAGTGTAGGTTTTTATTTTTCCCTATATTTTAATTAGGGATTTTGTATTTCTTGTGCATACTTGGAGTTTTCCTACATTTGTGGGATAGGCTAGCTTATGTGGAGATGTGTGTCATAGATGTGTCATAGGTGTCATAAGAATGTCATAAGTAACTCCCTTGATGGGAATTACTTATCTATTCTTAGCACCTTGTCACCACCTTTCATGGAGGAGTTACAGTCTATTCTTGGGGGTGCCTTGGCCACCTTTTATGGAGGAGTTACGTGCTCTCCTATATGTATTCTTCACTTTGGCCATCTCATGTTAATCAGATTTTGGTTTTCTCCATTTTTTCTTGTGTAATTTATCTTCTTGTATAATTTCAAATTGCTCTAGCATCTATGTGGTGTGCACTTGCTTCATCTCATGTGATCACGTCTCCATTGCATTCACATTATCCGGATTCTGGTAACAACTCTAATAAAACCCTAATTTTAAGTTCATCTTAAAACCTTATAAATAGTAGTGTAATTTTTTTTCATTCATCCAAGTCTTGTTTTCACATTGTTTTTTGTTATTTGCTTTCTTTTTGTGTGTTTTGATGCATCTTCATTTTGTTTAGAGGTTGGTCAAACATGTTTCAATCATGGTTGCACTTTCATATTGAGTTCTTTCAAGGCTTTTAGTGACTCCTATGTATGATGGATTTGCATAAGGATATTGGATCATTGATTAGTAGGAAAGCATCCCATGGAGGTTTCTAAAATTTTGAATTTTTAAGTCTCCTTGATCTCTTATAACCTCACATGCTAAAAGCTAGACTTCTAGGTCAAAACTAGTTAAGAAATAGCTAGTGTGCCTTCAAGATTGATCTCCTTAGACCAAAATAATGCATTTAATTATTTATTTATGGTTTACCATAAATTTTTAATTTTAAATAAGGCCTAATAATTCAATGAGATCATAAAGTCATATTAGTTCTTAACAAGGCCTATTTGATGACTAGAGGCACAATGAGTGCTTTTCAATGTGAAAGAATGAAAAAAAGGCCTAAGATAAATTTATTGGGTAATGATAAGGTTGAAAAATTCAAAAAATGGGGAATTGAGGTCATTTATAATTTTTTAAACTCCTTTTAAAATCCTAAAGTCTGTACATCTTGCTGAAGGAGTATATTTGACTTTATTTTCCCTCTTATTTCTACCTCTTTGTGGAATCTTTCAAGCTTCCAACATAGGAAAATCTCCTTAAAAACCATGAACATGTTTCAAAATAGTTTATTACCCTTGTTCTATTTTTTTCATCTAAAATTTCCATATCAAGAAGGCTATATGTCTGTAAGTATAAAACAAAGTTTCAAGCATTGCCAAGAACACCTACAAGCCTACAATCTTCTTAGAAAGATTCCATTACTGTATCAAAGGAACATAAAGATATTAAATAATGTTTTCAAGTTTACATGAGATTAAGAGGGTTTAAATATTCAAATTCTAATAAACAAGTCTAATACCATTTTTTATAAGATTTTGATGACCTCAAGACATTTAAAAATAGTCTATAGGCATAGTTACACAAGATTCAAGGTTCCATGAGACTGTTATGCAAAGATTCAAGGTTTTAATGGCCTAAATAATCTTGAAACATGATTTTTTTCGGTATAATATCACAATTTTCCACCATGATCCTAACATGATTTAAGATCTTAATCATTCATCCAAAGTTTTAGGTCTGTTATAGGTTTATAAGGTTTGTTACCAAAGTCTTAAGCATAGTTCTAGCTTTCCATGACTATTAAAAAGAAATCAGAGGGATCCGAGCCCCTTATAAGCATATTTAGGTCTATAAATAGTTTCAAGAGATTTTCAAGCTCTAAAATCTTCATACAAAGCCTTAAGAGAGAGTTTAAGCATGATCTAAAGTTTTTAGTAAGGAACACCAAGGATGTAGGTTTGTATGAAGGTATTAGAGTAATATCCTAGCATGTTTATAAGGTTGTAGGTATATAGGGTGACAAGACAAAGTATTTATGATCTAAAGGATCATTAACAGTCTAGAAGGTAGAGTTTCACAAGTTTTAGAACCCCAAGACCTTGCTAACAAACTTGTAAGGTAGTGTTTATAAGTTTCCACCATTACCTAAACATGGATAAGGATATTATGTATGAAACCAAGTTTTAGAGAGGTTAATGGGGTGTTTAAGACCACAAATGAAGGTGTAAATTGTCCAAAGAATAGAAATAAGGTTATAAGCTATGTAAAAATCAAGAGCCATGTTGGACCCCAAATTTTGGTTGAGTCTTTTGATAGAGGTGTGAGGCATAAAAGAAACATGACACAAAAAGAGCAGGATGTGAAACATATATAGGTGTAGAAGACCATGGCATAGGAGTTCATAGTGTGAGAAGACCTAATTAGAGAATATGATTAATAAATTGAGAACCTAATAACATAGGGATTGAAACACTAGTGGAAGACTTGGGGAGCACATGGGAAATGAGAGATGATTAAGAAGTAATTCTCATGGACAAAATAAAATAAGTCATGCATGAATCTAGTATTAAAACACATAAAGATAGGCACTTGGAGAGGAGGATCCAAATTTAAATGGGAATATGAGGGATAAAAGGCTTGGGTCCTTATGGAAATAATGTAGTTGGCTTTCATGACTCTTAGTCCACTGAAGATTATTGGCTAGTCACGAAGAGTGTCATTATTATTGTAACTACTTGGTTAGGGAGAACTAAGTATAAATACCCTTGATTAGAGATTTGTAATGCTGATGATGATTATTATATGTTGATTTATTGATGTTGATTGTTATTTCATTGATGTAATCAAGTATATCATTGTAAAATTGTTGTTGTAATCCAAAATATAGCTAAGTTGTATCATTGAGTTGCACCATGCATTTGTTATGTAACTTGTGAATCTATTATGAATAGAAACTACATTACCTTAATGTTAGCATGTGGGTTATAGAAACAATGGTGTTAGTCATTTTAATTATGTTTATTCATTTAACATAACTTAGGTCCATAACTATGTATTTCTTTTTTTGGTTAGTCATTGAATAAAGTGTATGTTTAAGTCCTAATATATGCTAAGAACACCTTAGCATGATAAAACCCATGGGAACCAATCTCTCACTACATTCTTTAGGTGAGTATGCAATAACTCTAATTATTGCATGAAATTCTAGTGTGCTAGCTTATTAGGTCTTAGTCACTTTAGTGCATGCCTAGGGAAAGTTAAAATTAGCTATAAAATTAACCTAACATTTTAGATCTATTACTGGGACCCATAGTGATTATTTACATGATGGTGGAAAATGATTGAGTGATTGTCTCTTGAAAATAATGAATGATGGATTATCAATGTCAAAGATAACTTTTTAGTTCTATTTCTTGAACCAAGAGTTTTTGTGCATGCATGGGTTAAACAAAATATATATATTTCCATGTATGAGACTTTCTTTGTGGAAGTACTTATTCATTTGCATGCTTGGATCATAGCCTATGCTCAAAACTAGTAAATAAATCATATATAGAAGACAAATTAGATAACAGAGTGTCAGACAACCTTAACACACTTGGTAGCACCATGGATGTGAGCTATTGATGTCTAGTGGTGAGGGGTGTTAAATAAAAATGTCTTAGAGTATATCGTATCAACTTATTCTTATCTAAAAAAAGATAAGTTATAGTTTATTTGAGAACCATAGGGTCAATATCTCAAGAAACTTACTCTGGAGGTGAAGAAGCTATTTATTAACTCTAGACTTGAGACTCTTCCCATGAAAGATTAAACACTTCATTACATGAGCACCATGGTTGGTGTGGGGATATAAGGGTATTCATGAATAATTATTGGTTTGGTATGATATCCAGTCAATGGGAGTTTTAGAAACACAAATATGATGAAGCTTGATAAAGGATTATAGGTAGAAGTAACATAGGAAGGGGATGAGAGGAATCAAGAAGTACTATCAAGATCTATAGGGAATCAAAAGAGCACAAAGACTCTCCAAATTTTGGTCTGCAACTAATACCAGCTCTAGTATATGTGAGAGAAACAAGCTAGGAAGTGGAGACTGAAGAACTCAAATTTGAATCAACCCATTTCCTTGACCATAGTGTGAGATCATAATTTTGAACTAGATGAACTAATTATACACAATTGGGATACATAGAGCATATATTTAGAGACTGACCTTGTAAGAAAAACCTTCGTTGAATAGATTTTAGACACTAGAGTATTAACTCTTTCTTTTCCTTTGAAAGATAATTTCATGGCCCAACTTGGTATGCCTAGTGGACCCAAAATAAGTAGTGGTTAAAGTAATATCTTGAATATGATGACTCAACCTACCTTAGTTCACAATGTCTCAAGCATTTTTTCTATTGTAGGAGGTACAGGAGGTGGGCTAGGTAGTGGTTTATCTAGTGGACTAGGAGGAGGCATAGGAAGAAGTGGTGGATTTACCCTAGGGATAGGAGGGCTTATAATTTCTCAACAACCATAATTATAAGCACCTCAACCACCCACCATGTACTATGAAATGATGCTCCATCTAATAGAATATGAAGGTGTGGAAAATGCCATCATACATGTTCACAAGTTTGAACTTATCTAGAGAGCGCGCGACATAACCTCCAATGAGTGAAAAGCCACTAAATTTCCAATCACACTCCTAGAATGAAAAAATAAATGGTATCATAAATATGATCCTCAATAGGCTATAGTTTATTATTAACAACTTAAGGTGACATTCCTCCATGAATTTAACATTCTAGAGTTTGATTAGCATAGTATTATTGCACTGAAAGATATCAAATAAGAGCTAACTAAGAGCATGTGTGAGTATGATACACAGTTCAAGACACTTATATCCAAGATTTTATTTGAGATTAGTGATTTTCAACACACTTAGTGGTTTGCAGGAGGTTTTTTTATCCCATTTAGATGAACATTATCTCAAATAAATTTTACCAACCTGTTTTAAGCCTTGGAAGCTACCCTTCATACTGAATCTATTGGAAATGTTGCTATGGGATTAGTCCTTTTAGGGAGACTCAAATAATTACAATGGAATATCAATTATAAAATCTAAATACACATAGTGTTCATGACACTTTTACTAGCCTATGGTGTGTTAATTGTGAGTTTGAAGGCCATAATAAAAATAATTGTCCTCGTAAGAATATATGCATTATATTGAAATAATCATGTGAGATTTTTCAAGAAGAGCATATGTTTGATCTTGTAATTTGTCACAAAATGCCTCTCAATTAAAGGTTTCCAATTATTTTAAGATATGTGATGCATATACCCATGATAATAATTAATGTTGACTCATCAGTGATAATCATGAGGCATATGCACATGGTACGTGTCAGGCCTCTATTTCAAATAAATAAGAGAATGATGGTTATTTGGGTGAGGTAAAGGTAAAGGTTGAGGACATGGAGGTGGAAAATTTTCATCATGGACGTGCTATAAGTATGGTTCCCCTAATCACTACCAGCAAGACTGTCTAGTCTATCCTATATGTGCTTTCTATAAAAATGAGTACCATTTGGAGTGTCCTAATTTATACACATCCATTACAAAGGAATGAAATGAAAAGGGTGATATTATGATAAACATTGATAAACCACACTGATGATGATTCCCTATCACTCCAACATCCCAAAATGTTAATAGTATAATGTGTAGTGGTGGACAGTTCTAGTCTACATCCACTCCACCTATTAACAAGGTACAATAAAAAGAGCCTCATACTAATAGGTATCCTAATTATAAATAAAAAAAGAAGTGATACAAGATATTATGAATTTGGTAAGGGAATTAAAAAGGGGAGATCTAATTTATTAAGGATCATGATGTCACTCAATGTGCCCATATACATAAGGCCACAGACCATCATGATGCAATACAAGATTATTTATAAGAGCTATGCAAACACCTATTAGATGAGGATATTATATCACTATTACATAAATATATTAAACATTAGATGTCAAGGCCTACTAAAGATCATTGATTAAATCATACTCAATGACAAGATACTCCTAATCTCCCTAGCCTGCAAGATGACAAAGAAATATTGGTGAATTACACCATTGATGGATGGGTAATCAAGGACATCTTAAGTGAAACTAACACTAAAGTAAATATCATCACAAATGATGCTTGGTGAAATATGAAAATCTTGACTTTGCAATCTTCATCCCATATATTATTCATGGCCAATAAGACCCACACTTTATTGATTGGTGTCCTTATATATTCCACTATGAATATCCTTAGTGTTATATTTAAAATAAACTTTGAAGTCTTAGAGTTGGATAAAACTAATGAATTCCCAGCCCTATTGGATCATCTATGGTGTTATGCCAACAATGTTGATTTAAGCTTCAGGAAGGTGTACATCACCTTTGAGAATACTGACCAACTTATCATCATTCCATTAGACCATGCTCATGGGCCCTCATACATTGAACCTATTAATGTTGATGAGGATATTAATCATATACAAAATTTCATAGATCAAGGCAATTAATTCCATGATCCCACACCTAATGTAATCGTATGATGGATGGATGCACAATCTCTTTTTGATACCATGAGTAATGCCTGTGACTACTAGGTGTAGAGTGGCTATGAGCTTCTTGGGGAGCATGTGGCACTATCAGTAATAATAAAGATACTCAGTAAAAGTATCATAAATGCCATAGGTTTATTCATATCATGATTGGGCAAGTAATTCATAGACCAATCATGGATACACCAGTTGAAGGATAGATGAAGCTTCATGCTTCTATGAGAAAATTAAAGTCTATGAATTCATTCGATAGTTGGAAGCATTATATGATTATGATGTTGATCGCATGAAATCACTTGTTCACATTTTTGATGGCATAGCTGCATGGTGGTGGAAACTCATCATGATCATCTATTGATTTAGGATCATATACATTCTACATTACATCATATATTTCATCATGATAACCATATAAGTGTCACTATTAGCTATAGTGGTATTCAAGAATTATAACCTCACCTTGAGGCATACGAGGCAATGTGGATTTCTAATGAAACTTTATTTCCAAATTTTATTTGGTTTCATGTATTTTATGGCACTCTACACACTTGGGATAGAGTGTGGTATGTCCATAAAGAGTGCTATATAGGTACACATTCTTTTCACCTATTTAAGGATGATATGGTTTTGACATTATCCTATTCATCCTTGAGGATGGATTTGTGCCTTATACTACAAGAAATGCGTCAAGAAATCATTGGTGACCCAAGTCCCATTAAAGATCAGATTCAAAGCATACATGGCAAACCAAAAGAAGGATTCACCATTTTTAATGAGCCTATTGATCAGGCATCTTATTTTTCACCTGAACCTATAATCAATCATGCGCTGTGAGAATATATCTAAAAAGGTAAGAAAAAAGTTGTGTTTCAAGTTGATGATGGTGAAGGATTTAATCTACCTGACCCATTAACCAATAATTTGGCTATCGACATAGAGTATGGAACTAGAACTATTTGTGATACAATTCCATATATATAACACCCATATATATAACAACATAATATTGGCATGGAAAATGCACCAAAGAAGGCTACTATAGATAATTACTAGTCTAATACTAAAATCATAAAAGTGTTTAAGCTTTCGAAAGAGTATCAAGATATTATAGTGAAATGAAGGATGTTCACCCTTATTGTGGTAAAATGCACATGAAGTTGGTTGAAAGTACTTAACCAATTAGGAAATGACCTTATCAAATGAATCCTAATTTGCGTGCATGTGTTACAGAAAATATTGATAGTATGTTGCACATGGGAGTCATTATTCTTATTGATGAGTTGAGTGGGTAAGTCCTATGGTGATAAGCATTAAAACATATGGGTACATAAATATTTGTGTGGATTACAGGTTACTTAATTCTTATGACATTATCAATCATTTATTGACACCATTCACCAAATATATCCTTGAAGGCATAATTGGATGTGAAATTTATACCTACATAAATGGTTTCTATGGATACCATCAAGTCTAGATTATAGAGGAGGATAAGCTCAAGACTAAATTTTCCAATGAGTGGGGGTATTTTACATATAATGTCATGTCATTTGGGTTAAATAATGCCCCTATTGTGTTTTCCATGCTCACCATTAAAGATTTCAAGGACTTCATCCATAAGTTCCTTCAAGTTTATCTAGATGATTGGATGGTATACACCTTGGTAAAATACCATTGTTCCAATCTTAGTATCATGCTTGAGCACTATAGGATACTTCATATTTCTCTCAACTTAAAGAAATGTCTTTTTACTACTCTATTTAGCATTTTGCCTGGTCATATTATTTTTTGAGATGGATTTCTAGTGGACCTCACTAATATTGTCATCATCCTCTATCAACTAGTGCTGACTACCCAATAAGAGGTTTGCGTATTCTTAGGTTACATTAGATACCATAGGAAATTCATCCATGGATATACAAGGATTGTAGTGCCTCTAGAGGAGCTACTGAAATATAATGAACATTTCATTTAGATCTGTTCATTCTAAGAAGCTTTCATTACCTTCAAGATAAGTTTATCACCACACTGATTCTCTAATTCCCAAACTAGACTAAACCATTCCACATTCATGTCTATGCTTCTGGCATGCCCATCAGTGCTATACTTTCTCATCTTGGAGAGGGTAATTTGGATCACTCTATATACTTTTCAAGTTGAAATCTTACTCCATCTAAAATGAACTATACCAATACAGAGCGTGAGGCATTATCTATGGTCTATGTTCTTTAAAATTTATGACAATATATACTAGTAACCCCTATTATTTTCATCACAGACCATGAGGCATTGAAATATTTAGTGAACAAACTTGTTTTTCATGGTTGAATTTAGTAATGAATAGTTTTATTTCAAGAATTCCAATTATCAATCATGGTCAAGCCTGGAAAGGCCAAATGCAGTCCTAACCATATCTCATGACTTAAATCTAGTGAACTAGTGTGCACCATCAAAGATGACCTATCTGACATATGATTATTTCAAATCTCACACATTCTTGAATAATTAGAGGAAATAAAAACCTTTTTGACTACTAGATCAACTCTAGCTCATTTAAGCACTCCATCCAAGAAGTAACTCTCCATTCACACTGCTTCATTCTAATTCATTAGGGGAGAGATTTATAATCTTAGTTAGGATTAAGTAATTTGACATTACATCATGAAACATGAGCATGCTGAGGTAATCTGTGAGGTCTATGAAGGTGTTTTTGAAGTATATTATGTTGGACAAGCTATCACATGAAAGGTTATATTAGTTGGTTTAGGTTGGCCTACCCTTTTTAAGGATGCTATACTTTAGCGTGCTATTATGACATTTTTTAGTGCATGAAAAATCCCAATCGATTGGATGTAATGCCACTTCATCCTATTCTATCTTTGAAAAGTAGGCCATTAACTTTGTGGGCCCCATCAACTCAGTAGGATAACATACCATTTTACGCTATGTTATCACCACTATTGAATATCTCACTCATTGGGCTAAAGCTATGTTGATACAAGATTGTATAGATGATACTATTATGAGATTCATCTGGGAGCATATTATTACCAGGTTCAATTATCCATTGAGTTTTACTAGTAACCATGGTACTCACTTCTTTAATGAGACTATCCATGTCCTATTGGCCAAATTCATGATTGCTCATTATAAGATGATGCCATATCATCCCCATGATAATGGTACTACTAAGTCATTCAAAAAGATCTTGGGCATGAATTTAACCAAGATATGTAATATTAGATTCACTGACTAGGATGATCAGGTGTCTATAGTCCTTTAGGCTTATTGAAACACCTACAAGTTCCTCAATAAAAAACATGTCATTCAATCTTGTGTTCAATACTAACACATTTATTTCAACATATTTATTTGTTTTCTCTCTTTGCATTTCATGCATTAGTTGATTATATGATGAGGCATCATTTAAAGTGTGCCTCAATAACTTGTTGCAACTGGGTGAATCTCATTTTATTCCAAATTAGAGTCAGGACATGGAAAAACAAAGTAGAATGCATGGCATGATCATCACCTAAAGAATAAAGCTTTTACTCCTATAATGCAAGTCTTAATATATGAATCCAAGTTTGCACACCACTCTGGGAATCTTTATGTCTACTAGGATGGGCCTTTTCTTATTCATAGTATCTATCCCACTGGTGCATGTTGATTGAAATGCTTGGATGGCTAATTTCTTCCCAGTCATTACAATGGTAGTCAGTTATGATAGTATTTTTTTCCTAAGTATTTTTTTTTGTAATAATAAGGTGTATGCCATTTGTTTAGTTTAGGCTTTCTTATTTTCAATAAATCTCTACACTCATTGCACACCATTTTAGTAGTTATATAGTCAACATTTATAATTTGATACTTATTTTCTTGGGGAGGACCATGAAGCACTATTAGTGTGGGGTAGGGGTGTTACATGTGTGAAGTGATAGGATATGATCTATAAGGATAAGTGTGATAGCAAAGGCATAAAATTTTAAGTGTATAAGGATAAAGGGTATTCAGGATGTGGCACGTAACCATAAGCTAGATAAGGTAAAGAATGATTCCCACCTTTGGCATGAATTTTATTATATGAAGTGATGGTTAAAGAGGATGTGTTATAAATATGAGTTACCCCCTTGAACCTATAAAAATATAAATGGTTCATTTCAATTTTTACTATTACTGTGATTGAAAAATCATATAGCTAAATCAATGAACTTAAGCTTTTACAACATGAAATGCATCTACTTAAGTGTACAGTGATGAATTCTGATTGGTTTTAGATCTTAAAGTGTGTTTTAGCTAAGGTGAATACCTAGAGCTAGGTGAATTAGAAGGACAAGTAGGATTTCTTAAGTTGTAGGTTATAGAGGTAAGTGTTTACCAATAATAGGTGTCAAAGCAGAAGATATAAGGTACTTACAATACTAAAAACATATTCATTTGGGAACATTAGATGACTGTGCCTCAACCTTCAAGCTCCATCAAGGGTGATGTGGCCTAAGAAAAAGGCCCAATTAATTGAACTGCTACCTAAAATTCTAGAGGAAAAAGAGTTAAGTATTCATGGGAAGATGGTGTTAATTAGATAAGAAACACCTGAAGAATAAGGCATACATATGGGAGAAGAAAGAAAATGGATTGAATGCCAAGAAAAAAAGAAAGATTTAAGTGCCTCCACCTTCACCTTTGATGATTGAGGAAATGAAATAACCTAAGACGATGCTATACACCAAAAACTAGGTATCCAACATGTCAACCTATAGTGTCTTTTACTACAACCCTCAATAGCCTAGGAATAAGGTATAACTACATAATGATTATAGAGTCAAGCCCTATAATACCAAGAGTGAGCTGATTTATAACCTAAAGATACTACTATCCTCTTCCAACTCTTCAACCTTCCCTACTTTGGAAAGCTAATAGAAGAGATTAAGTTTTTAATCTCATGAGTACATGAGGACTATATTTACTTCACTAGGTGCCAAATGAAAATCATGGATGAAATAATTAGCAAACTATTAGGGTTATAGTGTTTAGGTGCAGACCTTGAATATGATCTAGAGGACATGAAGGAGATATAAAAGATGACTATGGTGTTTCAATACTAGAAGCAAGGCCACTCTATGGACATCAAATGTGTTTAGGATCCCACCCTTCAAGTGGCCATACACATCATAATGATGAAGGTTAGAGGTAGAGATAGATGGAAGAAGGTGGGCATGGCCCACCTATATGTTTTACACCAAGTCACTGAGGGGTTAAAGTATAATTGGGTGATATACTTTGCCAATAAAATCATAGAAGATGTGGATAAATCTCATCGGGTGCTCAATCATAGGTTTCCATGGGGCACATTTATTCTATTTATGGCATTAGATGAAATTGGTGTACTCAATTACACCTTTAAAGAATTTATATTGGTGTAGCCACCTGAGCATAAGTACCCTATAGATCTATATAAGGCATTCACCTACCCTAATTTGATTACTTTATATTATAATTTCAAGATGAAGTCATGGTATGATGGGATGAAGGAAGCCTTTGGGAATGAGTTGTGCATTCTAAAGGACTTGCCTACATAGGTTGGTGATCAAGCCAAATTTACTATAAAAAAACACTACTCCCCTACATGCATCAGGATAGCCCCATCTGGAGAATTTTTTTGCTTGGCTAAAGTTGCCTTATGATTTTATGATATAGTACTTTATGAACTTTGTCAATAAAAAATGTGATGTCCAACTAGTTACACTTGAAGCTGAATAAATTGATTTAGAGGCTCACAATATCTACCAGATGCATAGATACCCTAGGAAGAAATCTTATAAAGAAAGGGTTGAGTCATATAGAACTGACATAAATGTGCATTGAACCTTGGTTGGGGATTCTATTCATACTTTATTCTATATGTTGAAGCCCAAGAATAAATATTTAGGTAGAGCAGAGCACATGAGAGAGAGAAAATCCCTTCAACACCACTACTAAAAAGGAATTAAAAGTGATTTAGGCATGATGCTAAAATAATCTCTTAGTCAAAATATTTAAAAAGGAAAAGGACTACCTATGAACTACTATGGAGGGATCCACCATCAAGTCAACCAAAAGGCTCAACTCTAACTACACAAATTGATCCCTTATAATAGGAGATAGAGGAGCCTAAGGATAATGATAGGAAGGAGATGCAAGAGATACTATAAGGGACCTCAAAGAGAGCTGAATGTGAAAAATATTATACTAACTCTGAGAAGACACCCTCCCTAGTGTGACAAGAAGATATCACCCTTAAGGAAACATAGATGGAGATTGAATATTTACTTAGTGAAGAGAGGGATGGTTCTAAAGTACAGGTAGGATTAAGTGGACTTGACATAGAGAACATTTCCTAAGAGTAAGACACAAGTGTCAAGATACTTGAGTGGGATATTATGAAGGGAAAAGAGTCAATTGAATTCATGGTCAAAATAGATAAGCTTGATGCAACCACCAACCTCTATGCCTAATACTAGAAAGGCATCCCTGACAAGCTACTTTATTTGTATTCTTATATTTCTCAAGAGGGATGCATCTAACTATACTTGGTGTGAGATGTCATTATTCCTTAACATGTATAATGAATAAAACCACTTTGAGATGCCCTATGATTGTCTTGTATTAGATCCATAAGTGGTGACAATACCCACTACTCTTTGGGTAGATCCTCATCAGCTTACCTCTATACAAATATCATGACACTCTTAAAAATGGAATATGAGGTCGCACAATAGAATGTCCTTATAGAGTTTTATGAATGGTAGGATAAAAAAAAACATGCCAAGGTGGTGGAGTTATATAATAAAGAGGTCACTATTTACACCAGACTAGAAGAAGAGTTGGTTGAATTGAATCACCAGTTAGAAGTAGAAACAATAGCCAAAGTGAAAACATTGAATATCTGTAAGGAAATTATAGGCCAAGAAAACACTCATAAATGGATTCCCCTTATCTATGATTTAATTGACAAGTTGTATAATCTCATGGATACCATTTTGAAATGGTGGAAAGAGAAACCTATGCCTATAGATGAAAAAGCATAGGAAACAAAATAGTTTGTTGAAGTTGTGGAGGTGTGCAAGTGCACCTTGCATAGAGTTGGAGATGTGATTTCCATTTTAGATGGAATTTTTGAGAAGTTGGCATGGACTAATTTTTTTTAGAAGCTCAAATTCAAGTAGAAGAACTTTAGCCCAACAATTGGATGATACAACCATTTTAATAAAAGATTGCTAAGCACACAAAGGCATTTAAGGATGCACAGGCCATGGAAGAGATGACAAGAAATAAATTCTAGATTTATGGCACTATGAGGATAGGTTGTAGCTAAGGTCACCATGATTGAAGGCATTCATAAGGATGCTTCCACATCCCTTGAACATTTGGTCAATAAATCAAGTGAATGTTCAGACTAACTCGAGGAGACTAAGAAGCTAAAAATGACCATTAAAGAAATAATGATGAAGCTAGTCAACACCTTGTCACATTGGGAAGGTGTCAAGAAGTAGATATAATAGGTTGGACCTAAAGTTTTTTTATAATCTAAAACTGGTGCTTCATCTGGGATAGACTAATGGCATAGTGTGGGGTGATGTTGGACTATAAATTTTGGTTATTTTTTGATAGAGGTACAAGACATGGAAGAATCATGACATAAAAGGAACAGGGTGTAATATATATATATATATATATATATATATATATATATATATATATATATATATAGGTGTAGAAGACCATGGTACATGAATTCATGGCACAAGAAGACCCAATCAGCGAATATGCATAATAAATAGAGAAATTGAGAATAGAGGGCTTGAAACACTAGTAGAAGGCTTGGGGAGTGCACAAGAAGTGGGAGATAGTTAAGGAGTGATTCTAAAGGATAAAATAGACTAAGTCACGTACGAATCTAGAACCATTTTGTAGGAAGATAGGCACTTGGTGATGAGGATTCAACATCAAATGGGAATACAGGGGCACAAAGGCCCTAGTTCTTAGGGAAATAATGCAGTTGGTTACCATGACTCTTAATCCATTGAAGATCATTGGCTAATCATTGAGAGTGTCATTATTATTGTAACTACTTGGTAAAGGAGAACCAAGTATAAATACCCTTGATTAGAGATTTGTAATGCTACTAATGATAGTTTTATATTGATTGATTTATGTTAATTATTATTATATTAATGTAATCAAGGATATAATTGTAATATTGATGTTGTACTCTAGTAGCTGAGTTGTATCACTGAGTTGCACCATGTATTTGTTATGTAAATTATGAATATAAACTACATTAAATAAATGTTATCATGTGGATTTTGGAAACAATGGTGTGGTGATTTTAACTATGTTTTTTCATTTAACTAAACTTAGGCCCACAACTACGTATTTCTTTTTCTGGTTAGTCATTGAGCAAAGCGTATGTTCAAGCACTGATATATGTTAAGAACACTTTCACATGACAAAACCCATGAGAAGTGGTCCCTTAATACATGATTTTAGTGAGCAATCAAGAAATCTAAGTCTTTGTGAAATTCCATAGTGCCATCTTTTTGGGTCTTAGTCACTTCAGTGCATGCCTAGGGAAAGTTAGGCCTAGATAGAAAATTAACACAACAAGCTAGATTTGTAGGTTAAATAATAATGTAGGGTCTAGTAAAACATCTAAGGCAAAAAAGATATTATGTTTGAAGGTTGTGTAGGTCCTACAGACCATAAATGATATGTTGAAGGCCTTTGAGGAAGCAAGTGAGGTTTGATATCCATATAAGGAAGCAAATATTGTGTTTATAGAGCAAGAAAATAGTTGACATTCTTTCCTTTTTCCCTTCATTTATGGTATGGAGAGACTTTTGAAGGAATATTAATAGGTATTAATAAATCTCTTAGTGGTTTGTAGAGTTCAAAATAGGGTTATTTGAACTCATACAAACCTAACATACAAGATTGTAGATAAAAAATGCAAAGGTTCCCATGATCTAAGAGCACCTACAGGTCTGTAACTAAATTTCAAAGGTTTCTTGATGATTATAATGTTGGGGTAGGGGTAAGATAAAATTCATGAATCATCAAAACCCAACAGATATGTCTACAACATGGTTTCTAAATATCTTCATGACTATATCAATACAAACAAAGGTTTTTGAGCAAGATCTAAACACATTTAGAAGGTTGGCATGAAGACATTAACAAGTTTCCAAGGTTTTAGATCCCATAAAAGGATGTTTTTAGGTTGGAGCATGCTCTAAGTTCCTCCAAGAGCTTTAATAGGCCTATAACTAAGATACAAGTCCTAATTAAAAGCAATAAATAGTTTTATAGTAGGTAAGATGATTTCTTAGGTAGGTTTTTATGAGTATAAAAGTAAAGAGTAAGATCTTAAATAATATCAAGGATATCATAAGGTCTATAAGTAGAGTCTAAACTAATAAACATGAGGTTTCAAGCATGTATAGGAACATAAAAAATTTATTTGATGTTAGGATGTTAAAATAGGGGTCTTAACATCTCAAAACCCAACCTACAGGCCTGTTCACAAGTCCTTAAGGTTTTTTGATGATAAAATAGGATAATAGAGCATGATCTAAGCCATTAACAAGCCTATAGACATGCTCTGAGAGATTTTAAGTAGTTTTTAAATTTCTAGACATAATTTGAGATAAAAACATGAAAGTTGAAGGTTTGTAAGGTAGAAAGCAATAATTTCAAGTATATTTATATATAGAATGATGAATAAAAAGTTGAATATTTTACCCAACAATGAGAAAATACATATCTACAACCCTTTATTTGCGATGGTCAATGCAAGTTTTTAGGGTACAAGGTAGGGGATCATGTTGGAATGTAGGATAAATGAGTTACTAATAATAAATATGTTTTTAACTCACTCTTGGATAATACAAATGTTGAAAACACTCTCCAAGTACCAAGACTTAAGCATTTGAGTTATAAAACAAGGAAATGCATGTTTTTGAAATGGTCTCAAACATCCACAAAACATGGAAGGTAGTTATAAACATGCTCCTAAAGAGGTGCAACCTCCTCAAGGTGACTAACATTGATGAGAAATGGGTGAAAAGGCTAGAAGGGTAAGTTATGACAGCTTGAGGCCTATTTTAGTCAACTTGGGTTCTATTTTGGTGTAGGGGATTTATAAAGGGATCCAAACATGGAGAAAAAGTCAAAATCAACTACCTTCCTTCCCACCATATATGCCCAAGAGGAAAATGGTGAGTTCAAATCTATTATAGGCAAGAAGACCAAGTCCATTCTAAGAACATAGTAACATGGGGTGAGTATTGATTAAATCTATCATGGACAAGCCCTTCTAAGAAACAAATGGAGTGAGAATAGGATGGTTTTTACTCTACTATGCCTAAGTTATTTTTTTTTTACACATTCCTGAATTAATGAAGGTAATTAAGGAATTTATTGTTATTTTATTCTCTCAATTGTACTCCATATATATGACTAAAAATGGACTTTTTTATGATCCTTCTAGTTTGGTGTAACAAAATTATGGTCATTTGAAGATTGTAACATAGATTTTAGCCTTGATATTAATAAAGAATTGATTTCACTTTCTTAAAATTTCTTTCATGTTATATGTAACATTGGGGTTATTTATCTTTACTTGTGGATTTTAAATTCTTCCCTTGTATTGATGTCCAATACTTCTCACCTTCATGTATAAGTACATTAGTTTCCTTTACAGGTTGTATGTTGTGTATAATCAGTTTTATGTAGAATCATTATAGATTCTCACCATTTGAGCCCTTTAAAGGTGAATTGTGACCCTTCCTGATTGTGTCTTATACTTATTACCTTCTTTAAAAGTACTTATGTAAGAGGTATGTGAGTTGAAGATTGTGTATCCAAGTTATTAGTTTTGAAGGTTGTATTATGCTAATTATAACAATATGAGGATTTCTCTAAGGTTTTGTACATCACCATTTATTATTTTTAATTTACCTCTATCCTCTTTTCTATGATAAGAAGTTTAGTATTAGTTATAAATAAGTATTTTAGTGGTGTTTTAGGTTTGTAAGCTAATCTTATATTAGGTGAACTTAGTATAGGTAGGATTTGGCCTTCTCTATAGGTTCATCCCTAGGAAACAAGATACCACACCTTGGGTATGTTACCATTGTTGTATTGAATCATATTACTAATCAAGTAGGTGTAATATTCATGTTACAACACATCCCATATAGACACCTACATCAATGTAAGTGCCCACTTTTACTATAAAGTATCCAGTGCCCAAAAGTCATCCAATTTTTAAATGAAAATTATCCTAATGTTCAACTTAAGTTATTTAGTGTGAGATATTTAAAAAATATATTGGTATATACATAATATCAATACTCATTCATTCCTCACCTAGAAATCACATAAACTCATAAGGCCATATACCAATACGTACTTAATCAAGCATTCAAGTGAGAAAACCTACACTACTTTTCCCTATTTATATATTAATCATAGGAGTTGTATTCCATAGATCTGATCATTGAAAGATAAACACATGAACCACATTTTCTAAGTTACAAGCTAAGTCATTGCATGTATTTGCTTATCACACATTACATCCTTGGGAACACACAAGACAACATGCAGGGGAGAACTACATAAGTCTAAAGCATTCTTCAGAGTATTGGATAAGTATGAAGCACCCATTGATGGAGGGGTCATTGGCAAAACTCGACACCAGTATCCCACTAACTCATTTTTCCCCTAGTCACTCTAAGGATGAAGAAACCAAGGTTGATCATTTGACAAAGAGTGATTTCCTATGCACATGATCTAAATACATCATAAGAAAGGTTATTAAAAACCTATAAGGCTAAAATTGGTTACATTAAAACCTATTTAGTATTCATCATAGGAAACCTATGGTAGGTTTAAACACCTATGTAGATACAACTATCTAGATTTGATGCAAATGTCAAAGGCCATAGAAAGAATATTCCCATAATATGATGACTATTCTAGGATCATCTTATAATTTAATTCCAACCTATTATATATTAGACTTACATGAGCATAATAACTTATCATTTTATTCTAGTTCATTATAATATATACCAATAATTATACTTTACTATTTTGAGCAATCTTAGTTGTATAAATTCAAAATACTATTTATCTAAGTTTTCTATCAATTAGCGTGCTCATTAGGTTAGTTTTATATCCTTATGTAAAATATAATCTAATATCACTTAACCCTAGATATACCCTTATCTAAATTTATGATTAAACACATAGGTTAGTACTGACCAACATAGGTAAGTATTGATAGTTGATAATGACCTAAATCAATGGAACTGACCCAACACAAAAAAGTATAATTCTTGAACTAAATGAAATAAATGCTTACTTTATCTTATTTCCACTTCCAAAATATAGTCACAGTTAGATAGTCAACTAGTAAAGCTAAGTATTCATCCCTTTATTATACTTCCTATATTTAGCATATGCCACTTACTAATCATTGGAATTAGTTTTAGTAGTTTACATCTAGATGAATGATTAAATTCCATATATTAATATTTTAATTACATTTCAAGTTTCTATCCTATTAGGATTACAAAAGCAAAATTAGGGTATACACATGTACATGCAACCACAATCCATTACACACTTCAAATAAATTAAGATGTAATGTATATTTGTGTTATTACAACCAATATTTAGGTTTAATGTGAAGTTATTAGATATATCCACATGTCACTACCACATTGGAATGGGGTCATGGGATGGCATAGTAACCACTTAGTTATGTAAAAGAGTCCATGAGGTGTGACCACAAGATTTTTTACATGTGTCCAGATCAAGGCTCATAGAGTCATGGGTTCATGGAGTTACAAAATCCATAAAGTGGAATAAAATTAAAATGATCTCTACAGGACTTTGAATGACTATATTTCTACTAAGTGGTAAGATAATATAGTGTGTTTACAAGGAAACCAAATTCTAAGTCTAAAACATAAGGTCAAATAATATTTTAACACATTAGCTATGTTATTTGGCCCCATGAATAATATATAAAATATTTTTTCATAAATCAAACTAATTTGTATATGGCCATGAGTCCATGGATAGTTATCTCGACTTAAATAATTCATGTAGTGGTACCAAGTATATGCCATTGATATGTTGACATGTGTCACCATCATGACCTCTAGAGGTCATGGAATGGTTTTAAAAGACAAGGTATCTCTCAGACTGTGAGTAATCTATGAATTAGGATCAACCACAATGTGTCATGATCATGAAGGTTATTTCCCAAAAGTTACCCTAGGGAAAATAAGCCTAAATTATAATTCACATATAAATAAAGTGACCACATTAATATTTACTTAAAATTAGGTCACTACAAACAAGCTAAAAACCAAGTTTACAATTAATTTGATTTTAAAAAAGAAATGGGTTTTCATGTTTACACATCATTTCTAACTCAATGCATCTATGGATCAACTCAGAAGCCAAAGGTTTAGTGTGATCACCACATGAGCTTGAGCCATAATATACACACCAGGTGGTAGAATCTTTTACTCCTAGCTAGTGGATTCATGGATTGGTATTGACTATAAAGGTAAGCAATGTTGTGTTATGTCACATGGCATTATGAAGCTACTTGGCACAGTATTATGCATCACTGATGATCATGAATACTGATTAGGATAAATGATAGTTGATTAAATTTACATCAAAATAATGAATTAAGGTGAATATTTCATAGTGGCCATGAAAATGCAATAGTATTATTTGTGACTTATAAATCACATCCTGGCTAAGGGAAAAAATCTTAAGTTATCACATACGTGATTGAGATGAAATGATGTAAACTCAAAATGATAGCATTCATGAAAGGGAAACTATTTCACATTATGACCAACAAAGAATATAAGGAACTTCAACCTTTTAGATCTCAAAATTATGACAAAGGCATAGAAACATTCGTAGTCCATATTGATTAAATTAAAATATAAAGACACCAGTTTCTCAAATACAAAGTCATAAATTTAAATGGTTTAAAGTGAACATTCACGAGTTTCATCTCACATGAACATAAAATATAAATATTCAAATCATAATGAATAAGATATAAATTGTGAAGAAATAATTATGATGATTTCATTTATTCAAATCTTAAACATGTACATTCTTTTGAAAATTAAAAAAAAACATTATTAAACAACATTCACTATGATTTAAAATAATAACACACCATTCATTTAGTTTCATAAAAATTACAAATTACACAAAACAACTCAATGAAATAAACATTGCATAGCTACATCAAAGTACAACTCTAATACTATGAAATATCAAAACTATTTTAGTATCTCATTTTTTATTAAGTATTTATAATTAATCTTAAATAGATTTTAGATCGCATGCACTGTGACCCAAAAATTTTGCTTGTTCATTGGCTGATTTTTGTATGATTAGATATGGATACCATACGAGGAGATGATTTGGTGATATGATCCACTTAGCCACCCTTACAACAAATGAAAATTTACATAATAAGGAAATGAGGAAACCTATTAATGTTTTACTAAATTTACCATTATAATCCATTGAATGTAGCCAATATTTTATCCTCAACTACTATGCCACTTTTTTATATTTAATTATTCTGATTCATCTATAACCAGTGAGTCAAAATGGGAAGATTCACATAAATTACAAGTCAATAAACAATAATAAACATAAGGTAAAGTTCACAAGAAGTGATATGAGACAACCTTATTAATTTTTATCAATTCAATCAACATAGATAGATTGGCAACAACGTGAAGCCATAATAAAACATTCAAAGGATGGAAGTATTTGACATTAAAACATGGTTATAAAACCCATGGTTTTTATATATCTGAGTGTTTTCAAATCATGTAATCACATTATTAATAAGACATAATATTGATTTGGGTAGAGGCATTTTACCCCACAAGAGTCAATAACCCCATAAAAATACCAATCTGGGACTTAAACCACCTCTCCCATGCCCTGGTAGAGACATATAACTATGTAGTAATAAATCCTAATGAATGTAAAGGTAATACCAATTTTTATTATTATTATTATCCTCCATCTAGCCCACTAAAAAAATCATATAGGATGGAAAAATATATAAAAGAAAACCAAGGAGAATAATCAATATAAAGGGTTAGACAGTCTAACCACTGTCATGAAATGCAAATAATCACATCAGATTTTTTTTCAAAAATCACAAGGATAATGGAAATATAATAAAATACTTGGATCATAAATTAAGCCACATCATTACATATGAAAAATTGAAAAGTTTCATAAACACTAACAAGGATTAGCCTGGGCAAGCTGTGACACAATCACCACACAGTCTACACTGTGAGTTATGTAGATGCGTTCAACCTAATCATTAACCCCAATATAAGTAGTCAAAATATTTTAAAGATCATATTATTTATTAATTTCATATTCCCTTCTTTAAAAAAATATTTTTCATCACTTTTAAGGTGACATATCTATCTTATCTTGATATTTTAATTTACATTAACTATCACTGAGAATTGTGGATTTTTGTTCACTCAAGTTTGTCCAATGGTAGAAGAAAGTATTGTAACACTTAATTATCAACCACTTATGGGTTATAATCTTAATTTATATATTTATAAATATCTTCTTTTCATGGTGACTATTTTTTCACTACTCTTTATTCATTCCAAAGGAAATTACCAAATCCATTGATAATTATGTGGCCACAAAACATATGCTTATCTTAGTTTTTATTTATTTTTTCATTACCATGTGCTCATGTGAAGAGTAAACCACATTAAAAAAATGAATTTATTCATATTTAGGTCACCCAATCATAATATTCCAAGTGTTTATAAGGTCAAAGTGCTATGTAACACATCCATATGCAGGTGGTTATCATTACCAATCTCACTGTCAAGGTCAATTATCTGTGGATATCTCTAAAGCTATTGATATGTAACATCAATTCAAATTCCATCCTGATGGTTAATATGTATATCCCATACCAAACCATCTCAACATCAATACAATGTGTTTATCATATATATATAAAACTAGATACATCATGATACCTCTATGGTATGACAAGGGTGATACGTAATCTTAATAATAAATGAAATAAATAAATAAAACCATAGTCCATCATGGAATTGACATTTAAAATATAATTCAAATTCCACATCATCATCATTATGCTAATAAGAAACATAGTATCACATAAATAAATATGATGTTTACGCACATGATCTCATAACCACACATATAAATATATGTATCCATTTATATATCCCAATGTATATATATTCATGTTATATAATTGAGAGTTCCATAATAATTTTTTACCATGAAATGATAACAAATACATAAGTCAGTAAAATAGTAATAGAATTGTGGATGAATCCCATGGTCCAAAAAATAGGGGTCTCAAGGCATCCATCTTATATTTGAAGATAATGCTCCAAGTAGTGATGGATTTTTTTGATAATGGTTGTAATGGTTTTATCCAAGTTAATTTTATAAAGGATTTTTAGATCTCATCCATGATGTATTTATGAAAACATATTTTCAACATGTATGGATCATTTATGAAAAAGGTATTAAGATGTAAATGATTAATTTGAATAATAATTCCCTGTAGGAAAGACATACATTAAACATATTGAGTGTTTTCAATCCCTACTTCACATAAATTAGGTAATCAAATCGAGGTCATCAACTAGAAAACATTGAGATAGTACCAATTAAAATATCCATTAGGATGTTACATGTAAAATATTGAACTAATACTCATTGGTGAGGGAATTATTTTAGAAGTGGGACTCTCTCTTTTATTCAAACATGTTTATTTTTATTATAGGTTCCCCATGTGATCACTCATAACCTCATATGTATTTTTACATTGAAATGTGTTCAAGAAAAATATTACACACAATCCCCTTGATAAATTTTAGCATTTACTTAAAAAAAAGGGGGACTAGGGACTAAATTTGATGGAAATATGATTGTATTTACATTTTTTTAATCATAACATATAATCAATTTTCTTAGGATTTTTGGGCAACCCATAAAAAATTATAAATAATTACACACACACACACATTGCATAATGTTTCCTTCTTTTTGATTGGTCCTTTGACACAAATGGCCAACCAAAAATAGGTTATCGTCCTGATGTTTTTGACATGCTAGAGGGAGAACCCATCTTGCAAGGAGCTCCTAAGAACTCCCCAAGGTTTCTAATACCTAGTATAGGTGCATTGATATTCACTCAATGGATCATTATGACCATTCTATTTCAAGGGGCCATGGCTAGTGGAATTGACTCCAAATAATGGATTAAGATATAGACACTATGCAACTCTGTTAGTCCACCAATAATTTGTTCAACAATTCTTAAATGATGATAAATAAAATTCAAAAATCATTATTTATCATTATAAAAATATTTATATCAATCCTAAGCTAACACATTGATAAAAAATGAGAAAAGAGAGAAGGGTAGGGAGAAAAAAGAAAAAAGGCCCTGCTGCCATAGAGATGAAGTTGATGTGTCTACTTCAACAATTCTCACAAAAACTAGTCCATAACTGAGCTAAACCTAACATAAATACAGCTAAAGGATGATGCAATAGTCTAGGGAGAACTTTTTGTGAGTACAAAGGAACAAGATTGCCATAAAAATGTGTAGGAAATAGACATTTGACAACACAACATTATGAATATCAAGATGTTTCTTGTTGATTAACATTGGTGAGATTTACAACATCCATCTAGCTACAAACTTCATCTACATAATAGTAAGAAAAACTCTATGCTAGGAAAGTATGAAAAATGGTTAGTTTGTTAATGATGAGAATCTAAGCATGTTTAGTCCATTAATATATGTTCTAATCTAAAAGGAGCCAATTGGGCATAATCTCACTAATCTTAAAAATATCAACCTTTTAGACATAGTCTCTCTAGTTCTAAAAATACCAACCCCTATTACATCACAAGAGCCAATATTATATAGGCTCACATGCCTGATGAGTTCAAACTCTAAAAAATTTCCAGTAATGGGGTAGTTACAAACATTCAATGTGACTGAGGGAATGTGGTTGAACATGCATCTTAAGATATATGATATATTAAAGGTATACATAGGATTTATGTGATATAACCATACCTCAATTGAATTATCATATCTAAAATTAGTTGGGATTGTATTAAGATTGCCAGCCACCCATGCTTCTGCATAGTCAATTGCCATGCCTCTTTAAGGCAATCTTTGTCTTATGTGCTCAACAATTGATCCCAATTCACACACCATGATTTATTTAATGGTGTTGCTCAATCTTAAATTAAATTATACCTCCTTTATGATCATTTATTTGAAGGTTCATTGCCATGTGGTTACACCATAGATTCCCCCTCTTTTTCCTTTATTGTGTAATTAGATTTGTGTTTACGCATCCCAATTTTCCACTTGGAAACTTGTTGGTACCTATAGGCTTTAACTTTGTTGTTCACTTTTCCCTTTCCCTAGCCACTTGGCCTCTTTTCTCTATCCCAAGATATTCATGCATTTAGGCAAATAATGTACTGGTCTCAAGAATTTGGGCTTTCAATAAGGTGCCATATGGCATTTTCTCAAGCCTTGAGACTATGAGATGATTAAATTTTTGTTTAAAGATTTAATGCCCCCAAACATCTAAGTTTATACTAATTATTATTTCCATGGTGAAGCAAAATTTTAATATTTTATGTAACATCTCTCACTTAGATCTCTGACATATTGTTGGTCTTATATGGACTGCTATGAGGTTGCAAAGTAGTAAGATTTCACCTCATGGTGTCATCTTGCTCACCCACATATCCGAGGCTTATTGACATCACCACCTATTTGTAAGGACATCTCTGGGATATCATATCACTAATATGATTCTAATTGGTAGCACACCATTATCCACTTGCCCATAATATTTGAACTTATATGGATGGTTCATGGTTATTAGGTCATCGATATTGAGACACTTGGAAACATCTTATTAATCTGCTTATTTGGAACTTTGTTGATGTGGAGACCCACTGAGAAACTTTGAAAAAAATTAAATAAGTGTTGAAAGACATTTTGAACGGTCCCAAGATAGCTTAGAGATTGACACATGCAGCTGGGTATCTTTTAATGATAAATGACCAAGTCCTACTGAGTAGAAAAGTGACATGTGGCTACATGTAACTTTTAAAAAATCAACTAAGTGTTGAAAGTCTTTTTCAGATGGGTTGGAGTTACTGGGAGTTGATAAAGGTAACTGTGTGGAATAATAGAAGCATTGGGATTTAATTTGGGTGCCTATGGGCATAATTTAAAAATGGATTGTCAACAACTCAAAATTTTAAAAGCTAATGGCTAAGAAAATTTAAAAATAAAATGGCTAAGTATTTTGAAATGCAAAAAAGAGGCAAAAAACTTAGGAAAAAAAATCATTTAAAGGCAATTTTTGTCCATTTTAAATGAAATCAACATAGACTAAAGATGAGACAAAGGAAACTTATAGCCAATTATATCAAATCAAAGAAAAAATGAACTAAATTGCTAAGGACAAGTAGCAAAATCCTTTTAAGTAGTTAGATTATTTACACGAACCCAAGGTGAAATAGTCTAAAAGGAAGCTTCAAATGTGTTTCAAAATGTAAGAAAAAAAATAGAACAAGACCTAGTATATTCATGTAAATTCATACATTAAAATTAATGTAGTCTTAGATGATAATTATACTAAGCACTTATGATGAACATTTGATTATTCAGTCTTAGTTAAAGCAAAAAAATATATTTAGATTTTAAATCTTCACATATAATAGAATGGACTTACAATAAGGTTAATTTAAACAACCAACAACAATGAAATCCTTAAGGTATATGATCAAACTCCAAATCAAAAAGAGGGTCCTCATTTCTAGTTTGAAAATGGGGTGTGTTTTCCAAATAACAATAAAATGGTGACTCCTACTGGGAAATACTCCTGAGTATTTTGAGAATATAGAATCTCTAATTTCAAAAGAATAAAAAGCATTAGCTACAAGCAATTAATTAGAAAAAACTAGAAATCAAAAGCACTAAATTCTATAGGAACAAGTGATAGACTAAGCTACAATTTTTCCAAACACCATCTATGTGTGTGATTAAATGACTCATTCATTTTCTTTGCATTCACTCATAGTAATTAAGAATTAAAAAAGTTCATAATTGCTAAGCAAAAAAATATTTTTCAATTTATTTTAAGGGGAAATGATGTGGGCATTTCTCTATTGCTAGCTAAATGTCTATAGCCCTGACAATGATCCCTTTGGTCCCTTCCAAAGGCCTTACTCCACTACCAACTAGGCTAGAAAGCTTGTGGTGAAGGTTGCCAAGATCACCCTTTCAAGAAGAAATTTATGTTTTACATTTTAGTTCAATTATTTTTAAATTAGAATTTTAATTTTCATACATAGAGGGTTGTAAACCAAACCATAGGTAAATGGAAATCAACAAGTTCATGATGACTCAATACAAATCAGAATTAAATCAAAGTTGTATTTTTATTTATAATTTTATTTAAGTTTATTAGATGGTTTCAAACAAGAAAATAAATTTTATGAATTCACAAGTTATGTTAAGAATCATTGACCTTTGACATTTAGGGAATGAACAAAGCAACCACAACAACTCACACAAGATTTTAAAACACAATTACAATTAGGCTCTTTGAGTGTCATCTATGTCACCTTTGTAATAGCCTTTCATTTAATTTTTTTGATTAACATGGGGACCTAAAGATAAAAACATAAGAACCAAACAAAAAAAAAATGATAAATGGAAGTTGAGTTAACATCAAGGGACAAGAAGGAAAAAACAAAAAAAAGAAAAAAGAAATTATCTACAGAGGTTCTCAAGAAAATGCATGTTTGAATTTAGTTAGACACATAATTTCTTAGAATTTTGAGAAGGGAAAAGGAAACATATACTTGTATCTATGTTGTCCTTTACATTGGAAAACACTATCCCATAAATATTTATCATTGTTTAGTCCATGCAATTTAAACAAACTAGGACTGTATATTTATGTATTATGTTTTCACCAAGATTACAGAAAACATGAGGGATAGGGTAAAGATAATGCCTCAGTCTATGTATTATATTGTAATAATTATTAGGTTTGGGTATCTATACATACCAAACTAATTAGAAGATCAAAACTAAAAGTGGCATGTTCTTCTTTACTATATCCAGTAGATGGATCGACTATTGGATGCTCCTTGATTGATATAGATGTTACAAAAACATCATGATATTCATATTGATTTACAAGTAGGCATGGGAGGTTATTACCATGTCAATGATATCCTAGACTTATCATTCATGGTTGAGGTATGTAAATAAATGCATTGAAGATGTGTAATTTCAACTTTGATTTATATTGGCATACCTCCTTTCTCCATGATTGCACATGTCAAGCTCATACCAATTAACTCAATTGAAAGGTTGTTTAGAAGTGTGAGACCTTACATTTTGAGTCTATCCAATCCACTTATTTCATAGGGATAACCTAATTTAATGTTATCTTCTTTTTGATTGCTCATCTCCAAATATGGGGTGGGATAGATGTTGCTACCACTGAGTCATTTAACATCTTGAATCAAATTTTTAGTTGGAGAGGGAACAACATATAAAAAGAGTGTTTCAGATGCACAACATGAATCTTCCTTTTCTAATGATTCTAACTTGTTGAGTTCATCTTTAGGTTAATTTCAATAGATTTATGATTCATCCTCTTGAGTAGGTAAATCACTTTTGATTTGATCTTCTACTACTACATCACTCTTTGCTTCCTCATCATCAAACTTATCATCACTAATCTCATGGATTAGCATAGTAATTTTCTATTTATATCTTCTTTAAATGAATGTAACATAATTAATAAAATTATCTAAATACACTTGACCATTAAAACCACTAAAAATATCCTATTGATTGCATACTAATTTGATAGAGTTATACACATTAATGGAAAAATCAAGGTCTTCATTCAATACAGGGGATTTCACTTGATAGTACCTCAAAGGAAATTTTTGGGGTAATGTCTTGTCATAAGATGCAAATTGATCAATGGGATAACTCACAAGTAAGCAGGTTGAAGGAGTTTGAGTGTAACCACTTGATTATCTTAATGGGTAGGAATTATCCATACTATGATCATGAGACATGGCTATTTCTTCAATGGTTCAAGCTAATTGATACATAAAAACCAAGGACATAAGAACTAAATGAGTCCTCTGAATAAACATAACATTGAGGTGAAATAATGTTCTCAGGTAAATCTCTATGGCCACTACTTATAGTCTATAGGAAAGGGTCTTTCAACCCCATATATAGCTGATGAAAGTGTTGGATAAAGGCACTTAGATTCTCATTAACTTCCCTATGGTTAGTATCAAATTGGTGGTATAGGGTAGCATGATCGATGGGATCTCTAAAATATCTTAGGAACAATATTTCTAAAGTAACCCATGTGATTATACACCTATTTGGTAGTGTAATGCACTAGTCATATGCATCTTTATATAATGAATAAGGGAAAAAATGATAAGCCACATCTTCATGCTAGATACAAGTTCTAATGATGGCATCCTTGAATGCCTAAACATATTTTTCTATTGTTATAATCCCACCATGCATGTATTTGGGGTAAAAATAATTAGGATCCTTAGGCATGTCATGAATGGGTCTTGGGACATTTATTAGGAAACTACACCCACCTAGCCATAAAAAGGCCATGGGATTGGATAGGCATCAACTCAGAAATGTTTTTTTAACTTAAATATTTATTAAAGGTGCTTTATTTTTAGATCAACTCTCCTTCTAACATTGTCTTATTGATCAATCCTTTAAAACAAATGACCAACCAATAACAGGTTCTCCTTTCGGTATTTTTGACACACAAGAGGGAGAATCCCTATTTCAAAGAGTGCCTAAGAACTCCCCAAGGTTTATTATACTTAGTCTAGGTACACTGATCTTCACTCAATGGCTCATTATGATGGGGCCATGGCTAGTGAAATTGACTTTGAATAATGGCTTAATCTATCAACACTATGAGACTCTGTTAATCCACCACTAGTTTGTTCAACAATGCTTAAATAGTGATGGATGGCATTTATAAATCATTATTTAACATTAGAAATAGATTAATATTAATCCTAAACTAACCCACTAATAAAAAAGAGAAAAAGAGATAAAGAGAGAAGGGCAGGGAGAAAAGAGAAAAAAGGCCCTTCTCCCATAGAGATGAAGCCAATGTGTTTGATTGAACAAATCTCATAGAATCTAGTCTTTAGTTGAGATAGACCTAGAAAAAGTCTAGCTAAAGGATGGTGTGAGAGTTTGGGGAGAAGTTATGAGCAAATAAAAACATGACAACCATAAAAATGCATAAGAAATAGACATTTGACAACACAACAATTTAAATATCAAGATGTTTCATATTGATTAGTGACAACGAGATTTACAATAGCCATCTAGATACAAACTTAATTTACATAATATAAAAAAAACATTACAATAAAAAGGCATGAAAAATGCTTAGTATGCTAACTATGAGAATTTAAAAATGTCTAGTTTGCTAATCTATGTTTTAATCTAAAAGGAACTAACTGAACAAAGTCTCACTAATCCTAAAAAGACTAGCCTTTTAGACATAGTCTTCCTAGTTCTAAAAATACTAGCCCCTATTATATCACAAGAGCCAATCTTATATATACACATAGGCCTAAGGAGTTTTAACTCAATAAAATTTTCTCATTAATGGATTGGTCACAAACATTTAATGTGATTGAGGGAATGTGATTGACCAGGTAGCTCAAGACCTATGACAAATTGAAGGCATTCCAAAGATTTATACAATTGAACCATGTCTCAATTGAATTTGGGGTTGTATCATGACTACTAGACACCTATGCTTCTATGTAGTTAATTACCATGCCTCTTTAAGGTAATCTTTATCTTATGTGCTCAACACTTGATCCCAATGTGCACACCATGCCTTTGTTTTTTAGTGTTACTCAGTATTACATTAAATTATACCTCCATTATGATTATTTTTTGATGAGGAATTGATCCACAACTTGATTATATGAATCAAATTAGATTAACAATCCTTCTTTGGATTTTAATAGTTTTGATAGCTAGATGAGATGTCAAATTTAAAATAGTGTTTTGTTAGTTACATAGCTAGTGTGTCCTTTAATTATGGGTCCTTGACATGTGGTTTCATCACAACTTTCCTTTCTTCTTCTTTCTCTATGTACTTATATTTGCTTATGCGAGTCCCATTTTACCACTTGGCAACTTGTCGACACCTATGGGATTTAGTTTTGTTATTCACTTTGGCCATTCCCCTACCACTTAGCCTTTTTATGCTCTTCTAGAATATTTGTGTCTTTAAAAAAATAGTTTAATGGTCTTGAGCTTTTGATCTTTTGAGAAGGTGCCATATGGCATTTTATTGGGGGCCCAAGACTATAAGATGATTAAATTTTTGATTAAATCTTTAATTCCTTCGAACATTCAAGCTTTTATTGACTGTTATTTCTATGGTAAAGTGATTTTTTCCATGTGACATCATCTTTCACCCAAATATCTGACATACTATTGGGATTACATAAACCACCTTAGGGCTATGAAGAAGTGCTATTTCACCACATGACATCATCCTGATCATCCACTTTCTTGGGAATTATTGACATCATCACCTCTTTATATGGACATCTCCAAAATAGTAGATCACTAAGATGATGCCACTTGGTAGCATCCCACTAATCTACTTACCCAAAGGCTTTGCACTTGTATGGATGGTTCTATGTTGTTGGGTTTCTAGGATTGAGACACTTGGAAACATCCCACTGATCGACTTATCTAGAGCTTTACTTATGTGGAGACCCACCATATAACTTTAGAGAAAATTGACTGGGTGTCAAAAGACATTTTGAATGGGATTAGGACCACTAGGAGATTGAAATGTCAAGATGAGAAAAATTTAAAGATAAAAAACCAATTTTGGCTGAGCAAAAAAGTGGCATGTGGCTTCTAGATTTTTTTAAAAAAAATTATAAAAGTGCCAAAAGTACTTTTTGGACAGGTTGGAGTCACCGAGAATAGTGAAAGGTCACCACATAGAATAAAAGAAGAGTCAGGATTTACTTTGGGTGCCTACGAGAATAATATAAAATGGTATAATTAGCAAATTAAAATTTCAAAATCTAAATACTTATAAAATTTAAAATAAAAATGGCTGTCTTTTGAAATGTAATAAAGAGGAACAAAAACTTAGTGAAAGAAAGCCATTTAAAGGCAATTTTTGTCCATTTTAAATGAAACTGACTAAGGCAAAAGATGATACAAAGGAAAATTATAGCCAATTTAGATAAAATTAAATAAAAAATGGACTAAATTGCAAAGAAAAATTAGTAGAAAACTCTGAAGTAGTTAGATCATTTATACAAAACTAAGGTGAAATAGTCTAAAAGGAAGCTTCAAATGTGTTTCAAAACACAAGAAAATAAATAAACTAAGACTTAGTAGATTTATGCAAATTTAGACATTAAAATTAATGTAATATTAGATGTAAATTAGACTAAACACTTATGATGAACATTTAATTATTTAGACTTAGTTAAAGCAATGAAGCACATTCAGATTTTAAATGGACTCCTAAGAAGGATGAGTTAAACAAGAAACCAAAATGAACTCCTTAAGGTATAAGATCAAAATCAAAATCAAAAAGAGGGTCCCCATTTTTAGTTTGAAAATAAGGCACACTTTGAAAGTAACCACAGATGGTGACTCCTACTAGGAGATACTCGTAAGTATTTTAAGAATCCAAAATCTCTAATTTTCTAAAAAGAAAAAGTATTAGCTACAAGTAATTACTTAGAACAAACTAGAATTCAAAGGCACTAAAGTTTATAGGAATAAATGACATATCATTTTAAACTTTTATACTTATATGGTGTAAATCCTATGTTGTTAAAGAGCTGAGTATAATAATAATCTAAAATGAAAAATGGAAATAACTAGTTTGACAAACCTTTCCCAAAGTAGGAAGAATAGAGAGAAAGAGTACTTAATTAGAATAAAACAAGTATTTATGTGGCTTAGTAGGTTGAAATAAGCTAGAAAAATAGGCAACCACCTTTTTTCTATGACTGTAGCTAAAATATGGTCTCAAATAGTAGCACCCTTATGTGGATAGTAGTGCCATATGGCACTAGTGTCTAATTATGGTGCCAACGTCCCTCTTGGAGGAGATGTCTAGAATTTTTAGGGAAGATATAGGATGTTTTGAGGGACCTATATGTGGTTATTTATCTTCTAAAAACTCTCTTATGTAAATTTTGAAGCTGAATATGAATACCTACACACATTAAACAACAATCGAATAAAATATAAAAGGAAAGGAAAAACTAGGTTGTGGGATATTATGATCATGTAGAATAGAACCCCATTATTCTAGCCACTACCTACATTAACCCCAATGCTATGGGTCTCAAATTACATGTAGTTCTCCCTTAGGGAATGTGCATAATCAATGCCCATGGTATAATAGAATGACTTTTTCTTAGGCCCTTCTTTGATCAAGCATGTAATTTCTAGATGTGATAGCTGAGTAATATGAAGAGTATTGAGATATAATATTGATTTATTTTATGTAATTATGTGCCAAAATAGTAAGTGTTATATATAAAAATCCTTATGAGGCTCTTTATATATAAGGAGATTTATTTTGAATATAAGATTTTATTCGCAAGTCGATAAGTCATAAAAGAAGGATAAAAAAGATAAGAGAAGGATCAAGGTCAAGTTAGGACCCAAACATGGGATAAAATGACCATCTAACACTAGATCCATAATTGGACACAAGTGCCACATGGTGCTACTATCTTAAACATAGTGCTACTATCTCGAGGCCTAAAACATAACTAAGACGAAGTAGGACAAGCTAGGGGCCCTTGTGACTGGGAAGAGGTGACTTAGGACCACTGGGGGTGCAAAAAATAGGGAATATAAGACATAATAAATATCAAAATACCATGTAAATAAGGACTATATTCATCACTAAGACCTTCATTTGACAAAAAAATAAAAGATAGTACTTGTGGTTGCTTGACCAAATTAGGGTGTATATATTTGCCCCCTTTTTATTCTAGTAGTGCAATGAAATAAAAGTACTAGAGTAAAATAAAAAGGGGAATGCGTATATGTACTTAATTGTGTGGATGTGTTCTAGACCTATATCACCTATTGGCTAGAGAAGTGGATAAGAATTAGAGTGAAATATGTGAAGAGGAAATCCATAATGTGGATGCACTTTGTAATGAATTTGAATAGTGAACTAAATCATGAGGAATAAGAACCTATTTTTCCCCCACCCTAATATTTGGACTAAATCTAAGTATGTAAACTAAATATTTGGAGAAATAAGGTTTACTTACCCCCAATTTGATACCTGAACTGAACCTATGTAATTTGAATGTGTGGAGAATTAAGGCATGATCACCCCCAATCTGATGTGTGTACTAAATTTGAGTATATCTTTTTTCGTCAGTAGACACCTCCTTCCTTTACAGCCTTATGATAGAGAAAACTTGCGACAGTAGGCAGGGGCTGAATGGCTACGGCTTCACACTATTAATATAAGCAAATTTTACAAACACTTGTTTAATTTTTGATTCTCAGGATCCTTCAAAAAGGGCAAGAGAAGAGCATACTCTTAGAAAAAGGCTACTAGATTTATAATTCTTAGAATTTTTTCAATGCAAACTCTATGGAGTGAAGGCTTATTTATAGTATTTTGGGAGGTCCTCCTGAAATCTCTATCAAGGCGGTGTCATGTCCCATCATAATTTATAGTGTAAAAGTTAATCTATAGGGAAATATTGTTGGAAGCGCTAGATGATGATGATGTTTGGTTTGGAGGGTCTAACGTCACTTCTGCTTCAGTCAATAAGTCATCTTCACTGATAAGATTGAAAAGACACTTTAGCTGGAAGTTACTGGAAAGATGCCAGTGCTGGGGTCTAGCTTCACATGCATGATATCGTGGAGTGATATAAAAGTAATATTCCCACTCCAGCTGTCATCAAATGATAGTATGTACTACTGTGTCTTGATCATGGTTCTCTTCCTCATGAATATGATGTGGGCCATGCATGACAACCCATCAATACAGATGTTCATTATGTGGAGACCTGATTTTTATCAGCCATGTCCACAAAGGATGCTTTAATAATTTAGTGAATTGGTGAAATGGAAATTCACTGTTTAACCTTTCCATATAGATGACTCCAAAATTTTGGTGGCAATTTGACTAGATAGTAGCTGCTGAAGACATTTGTAGATCTTGTCTTGCTGCATAAGAAATCCTTGTATATCTTGGATCCAACCCTTCACATAGAATCTATTCTTGAACAAGGATATTTAGAGATGGAAATCCTTGATTATAAATTTTGGTTAAATTAAAACTAGGAACGGGTTGGTGCATTAGTGTAGCTGGAGGATTTCTGCTAAGCCAATCTATAATAGTATTATCAGTACCTTTGATATGTTCTACTGAAAAATTAAGCTGGTTAAAAAATGCTTGCCATCTAATATATTTACCGTGACCATCCTTTTGACCATGATCCTTTTCTTTAAAGGTCATAAATCTAGTATAATCGGTAGTTACAATAAAATGAGGCAAATGGAGAAGTTTTAACATAAACTTCTCAAGGCATTTCTTTACAGCATAGATTTCTTTATCAGAAGAAATCCATTTTAGAACATCAGTATTGAAAACTCCACTAGCAAATTCACAAATGAATTTTTTAATGTTATGTAAGCAAACAAGTACTCCCCTTGCAATATCAGAGGCATCAGTGTAAACTTTCATCTGGTCTAATTTTGGGATATGAAGCTCTAGGAATGAAGCAACCATTGATTTGATCTTTTGAACAGCTACTGTATGTTTTTATTCCCAATAAAAAGCTTTCTTATTTTGGAGAATTTCTTGAAGAATGAACCTATCTTCACTAGAATTAGGATAAAAACTATTTAAATAGTTAAGTAATCCCAAAAATTCTTGAAGCTTAGACTTATCTAGCTTTTCTAGAAAACTGATGACCTTCTCTTTAATATGTGGCTGGATTTGTAGTCTAGAAGCTCAGACCACCATTCCAAGGAAATTACATTCATTTTTGCACAAATGAATTTTTGTTTTTGAAAGTACTATTCCTACATTTTGAACTAGTTGAAAGAACTTGGAGAGATGAGTAGCATGGTCAGTAAGACTATTACTGAAGATTAGTATATCATCAATATATACACACAAAAAATTAGAAGTACCTTGGAATATATTATCCATATGTGCTTGAAAATATGTTGGGGCATTCATCAAGCTGAAAGGCATCACTGTCCACTAAAAATAGCCAAAAGGGTAGCTAAATGCTATCTTTTCCCTGTCAGCTTCATTGACTCTGATCTGATAAAAGCCAGATTTGCAATCAAACTAGGAGAGTATTTACATGCTGTAACTTTATCCAATAGATAGGTTTTATCTGGAATTGGATATGGAAATGGTTGTGTAATAGCATTTAATGGTTGATAGTTGATGACCATTCTTTTCTTTCCTCTTTTCTGCTCAGAATGTTTGTTAACCATGAATGCATAACAACAGAAAGGGGAAGTTGATTTCTCAATGAAACCATTAGTCTCCAGTTCTTTGATCTAGAGTTCTATATCGGTATAATCTTGAGATGGTATTGGGATCTTTTTCCCAATTTTCATATTCTTACCTTCGAGGATTTTTATGTCCATCTCAGGCATAAATTTTGACCAAAATTGCTAAGAGTTGTAAGAACAGATAGTGGCTTTAATCTTTTCACCTATTTCTTGGATTTTAGCTGGGATTATTATCTCTGGTATTTGAGTCATTTAACTTGGGAATTATTTAGTGGCATAGATGAGGCAAGGAATTCTAAGCCTTTCATTTTCTATAGTAAACATGATACTCTTGGTAGTAGAACCATAGGGAGAGTATCTATCAATAAAGGCACCGCCTAAGAGAATATCTATAGGCATTTTATCTAAAGCAAATAAGTCAGCATGGAAGATTTTATCTTGAATCCTAAGGGTCTGCTAATGTTTATATTTGTTACAAATAAAATTGTTCCCTTGGACATCTAAGCTCTTATAAGCTAAGGCATCATCTATTGTCTTCCAATCATGGATGAGTTGTATTTTAGCAAAGGAGAGAGAAGCTCCTGTGTCTATCTGGGCATCTACCAATCTACCATTAATTTCTAAGGTGATAAACTAGGCAAAATTTCCTTTAATCAGCTGAGTTAGGTAGGCTGGTTGTGGAATTTCTAGAGGAGGAATACTAGTACATACCAATTTTTGTCTCCCTAGATCCTG
This sequence comes from Torreya grandis, assembly GCA_037957365.1. Taxonomy (NCBI): domain Eukaryota; kingdom Viridiplantae; phylum Streptophyta; class Pinopsida; order Cupressales; family Taxaceae; genus Torreya; species Torreya grandis. The sequence continues at coordinate 89,966 of JARHVA010000691.1, forward strand.
AACAATAGATTGTTCAGTGTAGATGTCTTCAGTTTCTGGTTCTACTTCTTCTTCTTAAAGGTTATTGCATTCACCCAGGTAGTAATCTTGTTTAGACTAGAAAGAACTTTCTACTTCTTCATCCTCTTCTTTATCTTCTATGGGCAATAATATATCCCACTATGGCTCAATTTTTGGTGCTAGAATTTCTCTTGGATAATCTTTGCTGGTGAATTTGTTTTTGATCCAATAGTCGCTAGGTTGGAAAGAGCTTTGAAATTGCAAATGAGGATGTTGAGGCCTTTGCAATGTTGGTGGCATCCTTGGCATTAAGGGCTGTCTCCCTCTGGATGTTCCTTCTCCTCTGGAGTATCCTCTTGTCCTTGGTTGTTTTGGTCTTTCTTGTATTTCTTGATGATGTCTAGACTAGGTTCCATATGCTTCATAATGTAGCTGTGAATGATCATGATGCCGAGGTCGATACCATGGGTATTGCATGTTGGTTAGCAGTTGTTCCAAGTCATCGACTAATGACTTGAGAGCATCTACATCATCATTGTCTTCTAAATTAGCTTCGAAGAGATCATCTAGAATTGGTTCATAGATGTCATCTTGTAAATAAAGATCTTCATTAGAATCAACAATATCCCACCATGCTACTGCATTGGAGGTGAAGACAGCTTTGACTGCAATATTTTTGTAGTGATAATTAGGAGCAATATGGCTAGGTTTGCGATAGATATAGCAAATAGGCTGTTTGGACAGAGGATGGGTAGTTTGGCATTTCTTGAGGAAACGATGAGGAGGTGCATAGGAATGCTTGTGAGGAAAGGAGTGACGTTAGAAGGAAAGACACTTGCGATGCTATTTCTATTGTTTGTAAGGCTGTACAAATGGCTAACAGCCAAAAGGGGCTATTTTGGGAAAGGCTGGAGCAATCTAAGAGGCTTGATGCTTGGTGAGTTTTTGGATAGACTTAGTCTCAGAGACTAAGCACATAGCTTGTTGCTTGAAAAGATCAATCACATCTGAGAGAGAGAGATCTTCAATTGTCAGTCCTTTAAGATATCTATAAGAAATAACCCTATCAATAAGATTATATGGTAAGGCATGCAAGAACTTGATCTTAATCTCAGTGGATGAAAAACTCTTGCTTTCATATGCCAATTCTCTGAATTGTTTGGCAAAAGCATCAAACTGTTTTAAATCACATAGCTCCATTTTGAGAAGCCATTTTTTGGATTCTAGTTCTCTATTGGCAACTGGAGGGGCAAACTCATCTATTAATAAATGAAATAATGTAGCTAATGGATCAAGCTGATTATGTACATGTTCATACTATTCAGCTTCGGTCAGGGTATTCTACCATTGGTCAACAATACCCCAAAAAAATTTTGAAGCAAAATTAGAAGTACCTGCAGGATCTAAATGAGCATTGATTGTGATGACTCTCATAGAATTACACCATTAAATGATTTATTTTAGAGGATTGAGGAGATCATCAATATTTAGATAGCATGGCTGCAATTGGACATGCGTTCTTTGCATAAGGGTAGTATTTGACTATTTTTTACAAGACTTAAAATTGGAGCCAAAAGTAATTGGACAAATGAGATTTTTGATAGAAGATTCTGCCTACTAATCCTATTTAGAAAGCCAATCTAAACTATCTTCTAAAGCATCTAGTTTAGAATCAATGGAAGACAACTGCTACTGCATCTTATCTTCAGTAACTGTTATTTTTTCTATACAGTCTTTAATATACAAGACATCACGACAGAGATCATCAAATTTCTCTATAAAAATGTGAATTGAACCTTGTAGTATAATTTATATATTTGAACTCATTTGAGGGTTCAACTTCTCCTTGATAAGCAGTGAAAAAGTATTGTATAGTTCCTGCTGACTGCTTATACATTCCTTTATGAGGTCGCCATCTTCCACCTTTATATAGAGTAACTTTGTTCTCTATGTAAAATTCCAGACTATCTTCTCTAAGAAGATTCATCATTGTAAAGGGAAATTTATCCTTTGGATCACTTCCTTGGTTGATTTATTCATCTTTGATCAAAATGTGACCTATTTTGATAGTTCTACGAGAAGAGGAAGTTGATGGTCTGGATGGAGAGAGGTTAGAAGAATTGACAGGCAAAGATTTGGGAAGTATGTTTATAGTTCTGCCATCACTTTTATGTACTGTAGCTTGGCCTTTCATTCTAGGAGAAACATTTTTCAACCAATTAAGCTTCCAATTAGAAGGGATTTTGACAGACTCTATATGACCTTTCTGGAGCTGGACAATACCACTAAGTCTTCTAACATAAGGCAGATTTTCTAAGATCTTTGGATGATTAGTATTTATCATACTATAGACAACAGAAATATTTATAGAAGCATACTTAAATTCACCAAACATATCAAGACCAAAAAGGGAGGTGAATAATCCCCAAAAATCTAAAGATCCATGTTTAACTTTTTTACATCCCTTATCGCAGACTTCAATAGAGAGATTAGGACAAAACTCAAAACATATGACTTCATCATTCAAGCAACCAAGACTAGATATTTGACAAGAATGCTTGAAACTAACTTGACAATGATCATACAAAGCCAAATAAATGACAGGTTTAATATTGCCTGGAATCAAAGGAGTTATATGGATTCTGATAAGACCAAAGTGTACAAATTTTACATCTTCATGTGACCTGATATAATTAATCTCTGATTCAGGTAATAAAGATAGTAAATTTGTCTGAAAGCTTTTCTTTGGCTTATAGTTGAGGGTTAACTCAATAGATTTGATTCGAGGCTTAACAAAAGACATATATGTAGAGTTATAAACAAACTTAGATTTTAGGAGTTCATACTTCTTATATACATGTGAAGCTTTGATAGCCGGAGGTTTATACAAGCTATTTTCCTTTTAAAGGTTTTCTTTAGTGATCTCAATATCTAAACAATTAGATATTTGTTTAGGAATAAAAGAAGGGAGTTCATAGGTTCCTTCTAACTCAGATTCATTCATAATTTCTACTGTGGAGGTTGTTGAGACTTTTTTGAATTCCATGGCGGAGAGATTTGAGCTTTGATAAGCTAGAAAATTCCTTTAAGGGAAATAAGAAAATGCAGAGATAAAAAGGCCTATGACAATTTTAAAAATGGCTGGAGACTCGATGCAATAAACTATCCCAAATAAATTTTCAAAGCAGAGAACTCAAAAATTTGAAGCTAGGAAATTCTTACAGATCAACAGATTCTTCACAATAGATAATAGTGGCTCTAATGCCAATATTTTTTCATCAGTAGACGCCTCCTTCCTTTACAACCTTATGATAGAGAAAACCTATGACAGTAGGTAGGGGTTGAATGGCTACAGCTTCACACTATTAATGAAAGCAAATTTTACAAACACTTGTTTAATTTTTGATTCTCAGGATCCTTCAAAAAGGGCAAGAGAAGAGCATACTCTTAGAACAAAGCTACTAGATTTCTAATGCTTAGAAATTTTTTGATGCAAACTCTATGGATTGAAGGCTTATTTATAGTATTTCGGGAGGTCTTACTTGAAATCTTTGTGTAGGCTATGTCATGTCCCATTATACTTTACAGCACAAAAGTTAATCTATAGGGAAATGCTGTTGGATGCGCTAGATGATGATGATGTTTGGTTTGGAGGGTCCAACATCGATTCTGCTTTAGTCAATAAGTATCTTCACTGATAGGATTGAAAAGACACCTTAGCTGGAAGGTAATGTAAAGATGCCAGTGCTGGGGTCTAGCTTCACATGCGTGATATCATGGAGTGATATAAAAGTAAGATTCCCACTCCAGCTATCACCAAATGATAGTATGTACTACTGTGTCTTGATCATGGTTCTCTTCCTCATGAATATGATGTGGGCCATGCTTGGCAACCCATTGATACAAATGTTCATCATGTGGAGACCTAATTTTTATCAGCCATGTCGACAAAGGATGCTTTAATAATTCAGTGAATTGGTGAAACATAAATTCACTGTTTAACCTTTCAATATAGATGACTCTAGAATTTTGGTGGTGGTTTGAATGGATAGTAGTTGCTGAAGACATTTGTAGATCTTGTCTTGTTGCATAAGAAATCCTTGTATATCTTGGATGCAACCCTTCACATAGAATCTATTCTTGAACAAGGATATTCAGAGATGGAAATCCTTGATTATAAATTCTAGTTAAATTAAAACTAGGAATGGGTTGGTGCATCAGTGTAGCTGGAGGATTTTTGCTAAGCCAATCTACAATAATATTATCAGTACCTTTGATATGTTCTACTAAAAAATTAAACTGGTTAAAAAATGCTTGCCATCTAATATATTTACTGTGACCATCCTTTTGACCATGATCCTTTTCTTTAAAGGTCAAAAATTTAGTATAATCAGTAATTACAATAAAATGAGGCAAATGGAGAAGTTTTAACATAAACTTCTCAAGGCATTTCTTTACAACATAGATTTCTTTATCAGAAGAAATCCATTTTAGAACATCAGTACTGAAAACTCCACTGGAAAATTCACAAATGAATTCTTTATTATTATGTAAGCAAACAAGTACTCCTCCCCATGCAATATCAGAGGCATTAGTGTAAACTTTCATCTGGTCTGATTTTGGGATATGAAGCTCTGGGAGTGAAGCAACCATTGATTTGATCTTTTGAACAGCTACTGTATGTTTTTATTCCCAATAAAAAGCTTTCTTCTTCTGGAGAAGTTCTTGAAGAATGAACCTATCTTCACCAAAATTAGGATAAAAACTATTTAAATAGTTAAGTAATCCCAAACATGCTTGAAGCTTAGACTTATCTAGCTTTTCTAGAAAATTGATGACCTTTTCTTTAATATGTGGCTGGATTTGTAGTCTGGAATCTCGGACCACCATTCCAAGGAAATTACATTCATTTTTGCACAAATGAATTTTTGTTTTTGAAAGTACTATTCCTGCATTTTGAGCTAGTTGAAATAACTTGGAGAGATGAGTAGCATGGTCAGTAAGACTATTATTGAAGATTAGCATATCATCAATATATACACACAAAAAATTAGAAGTGCCTTGGAATATCTTATCCATATGTGCTTGAAAATATGCTGGGGCATTCATCAAGCGGAAAGGCATCACTGTCCACTGAAAATGGCTGAAAGGGCAGCTAAATGTTGTCTTTTCCTTGTTAGCTTCTTTGACTCTGATTTGATAAAAGCTAGATTTGTAATCAAATTGGGAGAAGTATTTACATGCTACAACTTTCTCCAATAGATAGGTTTTATCTGGAATTGGATATGGAAATGGTTGTGTAATAGCATTTAATTGTCGATAGTTGATGACCATTCTTTTCTTTCCTCTTTTCTGTTCAGAATGTTTGTTAACCATGAATGCATAACAACAGAAAGGGGAAGTTGATTTCTCAATGAAACCATTAGTCTCCAGTTCTTTGATCTGGAGTTCCATATCGGTATAATCCTAAGCTGGTATTGGGATCTTTTTCCCAATTTTCATATGCTTACCTTCGAGGATTTTTATGTCCATCTCAGGCATAGATTTTGACCAAAATTGCTGAGGGTTGTCAGAACAGATAGTGGCTTTAATCTTTTCGCCTATTTCCTTAATTTTAGTTGGGATTATTATCTCTGGTATTTGAGTCATTGAATTTGGGAATTGTTCAGTGGCATAGATGAGGCGAGGAATTCTAAGCCTTTCATTTTCTATAGTAAACATGATACTCTTGGTAGTAGAACCATAAGGAGAGTATCTGTCAATAAAGGCACTGCCTAAGAGAATATCTATAGGCATTTTATCTAAAGCAAATAAGTCATCATGGAAGATTTTATCTTGAATCCTAAGGGTCTGTTAATGTTTATATTTGTTACAAATAAAACTGTTTCCTTGGACATCTAAGCTCTTATAAGCTAAGGCATCATCCAATGTCTTCCAATCATGGATGAGTTGTGTTTTAGCAAAGGAGAGAGAAGTTTCTGTGTCTATCTGGGTAGCTACCAATCTGCCATTAATTTCTAAGGTGATAAACTAGGCAAAATTTCCATTAATCAGCTGAGTTAGGTAGGCTGGTTGTGGAATTTCTAGAGGAGGAATACTAGTACATACCAGTTTTTGTCTCCATAGATCATAAACAATAGATTGTTCAGTGTAGATGTCTTCAGTTTCTAGTTCTACTTCTTCTTCTTGAAAGTTACTGCATTCACCTAGGTAGTAATCTTGGTCTGAGTAGAAAGAACTTTCTATTTCTTCATCCTCTTCTTTATCTTCTGTGGGCAATAATATATCCCACTGTGGCTCAATTTTTGGTGCTAGAATTTCTCTTGGACAATCTTTGCTGGTGAATTTGTTTTTGATCCAAGAGTCGCTAGGGTGGAAATAGCTCTAAAATTACAAAGTTGAAGCCTTTGCTATGTTGGTGGCATCTTTGGCATTAAGGGCTGTCTCCCTCTAGATGTTCCTTCTCCTCTAGAGTATCCTCTTGTCTTTGGTCATTTTAGTCTTTCTTGTATTTCTTGATGATGTCTAGACCACGTTCCATGTGCTTCATAATGTAGCTGTGAATGATCATGATGCGAAGGTCGGTACCATGGGCATTGCATGTTGGTTAGCGGTCGTTCCAAGTCATTGGCTAATGATTCGAGAGCATCTGCATCATCATTGTCTTTTGAATCAACTTCAGGGAGATCATCTAGAATTGGTTCATAGATGTCATCATATAAGTAAAGATCTTCATTAGAATCAATAATATCCCACCACGTTACTGTGTTGGAGGTGAAGATAGCTTTGACTACAAGATTTTTGCAGTGACAATTAGGAGCAATATGTCCAAGTTTGTGTTAGATATAGAAAATAGGCTATTTGGACGGAGGACAGGCAGTTCGACATTTCTTGAGGAAATAATAAGGAGGTGCATAGGAATGCTTGCGAGGAAAACAACGATGCTAGAAGGAAAGATGCTTGTGATGCTATTTATATTATTCGCAAGGCTGTACAAATAGTCAACAGCCAAAAGGGGCTATTTCAAGAAAGGTTGGAGCAATCTGAGAGGCTTGATGCTTGGTGAGTTTTTGGATAGACTTAGTCTCAGAGACTAAGCACATAACTTGCTGCTTGGAAAAATCAATCACATCTGAGAGAGAGAAATATTCAATTGTCAGTCCTTTAAGATCAATGTAAGAAATAACCCTATCAATAAGATTATATGGTAAGGCATGCAAGAACTTGATCTTAATCTCAGTGGATGAAAAACTCTTGCTTTCATATGCCAATTCTCTGAATTGTTTGGAAAAAGCGTCAAACTATTTTAAATCACATAGCTCCATTTTGAGAAGCCATTTTTTGGATTCCAGTTCTTTGTTAACAATTAGAGGGGCAAACTCATTTATTAATAAATGAAATAATGTAGCTAATGGATTAGGTTGATTATGTACACATTCATACTGTTCGGCTTCGGTCATGGTATTCCACCATTGGTCAACAATACCCCAGAAAAACTTTAAAGCAAAATTAGAAGTACTTACATGATCTAAATGAGCATTGATTGTGATGACTCTCATAGAATTACACCATGCAGTGATTTATTTTAGAGGATTGAGGAGATCATCAATATTTAGATAGCATGGCTGAAATTGGACATGCGTTCTTTCCATAAGGGTAGTATTTGACTATTTTTTACAAGACTTAAAATTGGAGACAAAAATAATTGGACAAATGAGCTTTTTGACAAAAGATTCTACTTGCTGATCCTGTTTAAAAAGCTAATCTAAACTATCTTCTAAAGCATCTAGTTTAGAATCAATAGAAGACAACTGCTACTACATCTTGTCTTCAGTAACTGTTATTTTTTCTATACAACCTTTAACATACAAGACATCATGATAGAGATCATCAAATTTAGCTGTAAAATGTGAATTGAACCTTACAGTATAATTTATTTGTTTGAACTCATTTGAGGGTTCAACTTCTCCTTGATAAGTAGCAGAAAAGTATTGTATAGTTCCTGCTGACTGCTTATACATTCCTTTATGAGGTGGCCATCTTCCACCTTTATACAGAGTAATTTTGTTCTCTGTGTAAAATTCTAGACTATCTTTTCTAGGAAGATTCATCATTGTAAAGGGTAATTGATCCTTTGGATCACTTCCTTGGTTCATTTCTTTATCTTCGATCAAAATGTGACCTATTTTGACAGTTCTACGAGAAGAGGAAGTTGATGGTCTGGATGGAGAAAGGTTAGAAGAATTGACAGACAAAGATTTGGGAAGTATGTTTATAGTTCTACCATCACTTTTATGTACTGTAGCTTGGCCTTTCATTCTAGGAGAAACATTTTTCAACCAGTCAAGCTTCCAATCAGAAGGGATTTTGACAGACTCTATATGACCTTTCTAGAGCTGGACAGTGCCACTAAGTCTTCTAGCATAAGGCAGATTTTTTAAGATCTTTGGATGATTAGTATATGTCATACTATAGACAAATTTTTTTTTTATAGAAGCATACTTAAATTCACCAAACATATCAAGACCAAAAAGGGAGGTGAATAATCCCCAACAATCTAAAGATCCATGTTTAACTTTTTTACATCCCTTATCATGGACTGCAACAGAGAGATTAGGACAAAACTCAAAACATATGACTTCATCATTCAAGTGACCAAGATTGGATATTTGACAAGAATTCTTGAAACTAACTTGACAACGATCACACAAATCCAAATAAATGACAGGTTTAATATTGCCTGGAATCAAAGGAGTTATATGGATTCTGATAAGACCAAAGTGTACAAATTTTATATCTTCATGTGACCTGATATAATTAATCTCTTATTCAGGTAATAAAGATAATAAATTTGTTTGAAAGCTTTTCTTTGGCTTATACCTGAGAGTTAACTCAACGGATTTGATTTGAGGCTTAACAAAAGACATATATGTAGAGTTATAAACAAACTTAGATTTTAGGAGTTCAGACATCTTATATACATGTGAAGCTTTGATAGCCAGAGGTTTATACAAGCTATTTTCCTTTTCAAGGTTTTCTTCAGTGATCTCAATATCTGGACAATCATATATTTGTTTAGGAATAAAAGAAGGGAGTTCATAGGTTCCTTCTAACTCAGATTCATTCATAATTTCTATTGTGGAGGTTGTTGAGACTTTTTTGAATTCTATGGTAGAGAGATTTGAGGTCTGATAAGCAAGAAAATTTTGGTAAGGGAAACAAGAAAATGCAGAGATAAAAAGGTCTATGACAATTTTAAAAATGGCCGGAGACTCGATGCAATAAACTGTCCCAAAGAAATTTTCAAAGCAGAGAACTCAAAAAGTCGAAGCTAGGAAATTCTTACAGATCAACATATTCTTCACAATAGCTAACAGTGGCTCTGATACCAATCTTTTTTTTCATTAGTAGATGCCTCCTCCCTTTATAGCCTTATGATAGAGAAAACCCATGATAGTAGGCAGGGACTGAATGGCTATGGCTTCACAATATTAATAAAAACAAATTTTACAAACACTTATTTAATTTCTGATTCTCAGGATCCTTCAAAAAGAGTTATAAACAAACTTAGATTTTAGGAGTTCAGACTTCTTATATACATGTGAAGCTTTGATAGACGGAGGTTTATACAAGTTATTTTCCTTTTCAAGGTTTTCTTCAGTGATTTCAATATCTAGACAATCAGATATTTGTTCAAGAATAAAAGAAGGGAGTTCATAGGTTCCTTCTAACTCAAATTCATTCATAATTTCTACTATGGAGGTTGTTGAGACTTTTTCAAATTCCATGGCAGAGAGATTTGAGGTCTGATAAGTGAGAAAATTTTGGTAAGGGAAACAAGAAAATTCAAAGATAAAAAGGCCTATGACAATTTTAAAAATGGCCGGAGACTTGATGCAATAAACTATCCCAAAGAAATTTTCAAAGCAGAGAACTCAAAAAGTCAAAGCTAGGAAATTCTTACAGATCAACATATTCTTCACAATAGCTAACGTAAATTGGATATGGTGGAAGGCTATGAATCAACTATTGTAGATAGTCCTTTGAACCAAATTGGTGAAATCTTGGTGATGATACTGAGTATAACCTAACAATATAAAAATAGAGATCAAGGACACGTGCTATGTATCATTCCCCCAGTCCTGATATCTGAGCAGTGTAGTTGTTTATCTTAACATTTGTATATATGAGTCAAACTATATATTTAGGTAGTTATATTTGAGTGAGCCTATGTATCTAAATAGTTGTATCTGAGTGAACCTATGTATCTAAATAGCTATATATGAGTGAACTTGTATGTCTAAATATTTGAATCTAAGTAGATGTGTGTCTAAATATCTGTATCTGAGTAGACCTATGTGTTTGAATATTTGTATTTGATTGGACACATGTGTCCAAATATATGTATCTATGTATACCTATGTGTCTAAATATATGTATCTAATTGGACATATGTGTCTAAATATCTATATTTGAGTGGACCTATGTGTCCAAATATTTGTATTTGAGTAGATTTATACATCTAAATATCTATATTTGAGTGGACATGTGTGTCTAAATATATGTATCTGAGTGAACCTATGTATTAGTATAGCTATATCTAAGTAGGCATTTGTGTTCAAATATCTATATCTGAATAGACATGTGTGTCTAAATATTTAAATCTAAGTAGACTTGTGTGTTTGAATATTTGCATTTGAGTGGACCTATGTGTTTGAATATCTATATATGAGTGGACCTATGTATCAAAATAGTTGTATCTAAGTGAACATATATATATATATGAATCTTTATATCTAAAGTAATATATGTGTATTTCCCCCTTTTGGTAAGAGAGTTGAGACTGAGGTGAGGGTTTATAACCAAAAGTGGTAATGATCAGATGTGATGGTGTTAATTAGTGGGTGTGATGTTATTTTAAATTTAAATGGTTTGTTTATTATGATAGAGTTAATTATTGAAATTGGTAATGGGATAAACATTTGATCTATATTGAGTGTATTATGGAAATATCAATTTTGTCATTTTCTAGAGTTAAATGTGATCAAGATATTATTTTAACCAATATACATTGAGGCACATTGAGGTCAAGTCCCACATGCAAAAACATCTCACAAATTGGAGTTACAGTTCTCTAGATATCGCATTAGCAAGAAGTTGGTATTAGTTGGTGAAATTGGCATGTAAGGTGAACTTTAGTAAGGTGGAATTTGATAAATGTCTTAAATAGGTTGTTTGATTAGTTTGGTAATTTATTTGAGTTGATAATTATTGCTTGTCTGAGATAAATAATATGCTAAGGAGACAGAGTGAATTTGACCTGATATGAGGTGGAGGTGCCTATCTAGGTGGGGGAGGCAGTTACCCTAGGAAGGAGCCTGATTTTTTTCCTATTTTTATTAGTTGTAGTACATTTTTCACTATTTTTATTGGAAATATAGTACTTTTTGGACTATTTTTGGAAATGTGGCAATTCTATCTTGATATTGGCATTATTGTCCAAGACCCAGTGCTAGTGTCTTGGAATTGTCACTACTATCAAGTGTTATTATCTTGTATGCAAAATTAGTGTCTAGTAGGCCTAATTTTTGATGCTAGTGATTATTGATTAGATTTTGATGCTTATTTCTATCTATTGATCTTATATTTTACATTGCTAATGCTAGATTTGGTTGTATTTTTGTAGGTTGATGTGCATATGAGAGAGTTTTAGACTGGTTGGATGATGGAGACCTTATAAGGTCTATCCTTGATAGATGCCAAGATGGTTATGCTAGAGGGCATGGGTTTGAGTCATGTGGCATCCCTATATTTTATGCCCTTGGATAAACACATGATGATTACACTATGTGAGAAGTGGGATACAGATACCTACACATTTTGATTACCTACTAGGGAAATGACTATCACATTTGAGGATGCATATAGGATCCTATGATGACCTATTAGTGGGTAGAGAGCCATATTATAGGAAAATACTATTAATTGGGACATATATTAGGATGTTATCTATTTTTTATGCTATGGTTGTAGGGACTCATCATACAGGAAGCCACATTGATATATTATTATCACTAATTATCATGATAAATGTTTTATAATTATGAAAGTTCTTATCAATATTGTTGGCTTTTTTTGTGGCAGTAAATGAGAGTGGGGTATAAATCTCCTATAGGATGCATGGAATAGTGTAGGACATATAGGATAATGTTACTATATACTCATGGGTTCACACTATGTTAGCCCACTTATATGATATTTATACCATTTTATGCAAGAGATGTATGGTAGAGGTATTAGATCTTTAACACTATTATACTATTAAGAATATGAGCATATAGTAGTGAGCAGGCCAACATTGCCTCTATGAGGTGATTGGGCCCACCCAAAGTCATTTGTAGATAGGTGTACTGGGATGACCCACATGCCTAAGAGGAGCATAATGTAGTGTTAACATGTGCTAGATAGTTTTATAGCTAGAGATATTATATGGAGGCCCTATGGGAGCTATTAGGGATGGATTGAGGATGGTTCTCAGTTGAGATAGGTTCAAGTGATTTATTGGATACATGAACATTGGGTTAATTTATATGATAATTTATAATATGAGTGGCTGGAATGATAGTTTAGTGTTACTCAAGATGTGCCCCCAACATTAGTGGTGTGGGTGAGGAGTTCTAGGGCTCCAATAAGGTTAGGTAGTAGGCCTAAGACATATATTGTAGAGTTATCCCTTATTTTATTGATATAATAGGATCCGATGACTGACATACTAGATGTGGATGATGTAAGAGTCACTAATGTGTATACAACATATTGGGTAGATCATAGATGAACAACTCTATTTTGAGAGGTGGGATTGTTTTAAAGGATGTATTATGTGTGGATCTCCTTAGGGATATCAATGGTAAGTTATTATTATATATTTATACATTATTATTTGTTTACTCATTGATTTGGTTAGGAATTTGATGAATTGCATGGATATTTGTAGGTTTAGGTGATGATGAATATTGGGAGACTACCATTGAGTATGTGCTCTACATACTAACAAAGCATATTCTTAATGATGATATAAAGGATGGATTAGTGGAGATGGACACCGATGTTATTGGTGTTATTTCACATTTATTTGATCATTCTATGATAGTTACTATAGTGCATATATGAGTGATTATGAATAGAGACAAGACATATATAGAGTCTCATAGATGAACCTACCCATAATTGACGCTCTAGGTAGGAAAAGTAGTTAGATAGTGGATGATTACATACATATATAGTGAGAGCATGTAGAGTGTATGGTTGATCTAGGTATTATCATGAGAGAGAGAGAGAGAGAGAGAGAGAGAGAGAGAGAGAGAGAGAGAGAGAGAGAGAGAGAGAGAGAGAGAGAGAGAGAGAGAGAGAGAGAGAGAGAGAGAGAGAGAGAGAACATAGTCATTGATCGAGGTCATAGAGGGAGAGTGGGGCCTCCAATTTTAGTATGGACATATTTGAGAGTGAGAGTGAGGGGAATAGTCTAGTGGCCATGTTCATATTATTGAGTGATGTACTATATTTATATTGAAGCTATGTTCTGAGTTATATATATATATATATATATATATATATATATATGGATGTTTATTATTTATATGGGCACTGTGTATATTGGTATCCTATTCAAGTTGTATTATGCATGTTTACATGTGTTTAATTATTTTGATTATGTTAAATGGTGATACTGGTATATGGTATTTGTTTAAGTAATGGTAATGTTTTTTTTATCTATTTACAAATGCTTAAGTAGACATGTGTAGTGGGCTAGGAATGTTATTTATTGGTATAGGTTTTAGAGGTGTTTTGTAAGTTATTTGCATGTAGATTATGTGACTACAATATGTTATATCTGAACCTAGATGACATGATGAACCAATGAAAATATTTCTCATGATGTGTCAGTGTAGAAGTAGACTTTAGAATTTAAATTGCATGTGATACATTGCTAGTGGTTAGGTGTGTATACCCTATAGTAAATAGTTTGATTGGTTGTCATGATAAAATTACAATATGAGTCTTATGATCTCTAGCAAATATCTTGATTGGATACTAGATTATGTTCTGATTTATGTGATCTCTTACCAATATCTTGATCAATGGTTAAACTAAGACTGTACTCTAATCTATGTAATTATTTGTAAATATCTTTATTGGTGTGTAAACTGATGTTGTGCTATGATATCTATAGTTATTTACAAATATATTGATTTGTGTTTGAATTAATCCATGTTCTGATATCTATGATTGTTTCTAATTATATTAATTGGTGTGCAAAATCAGGCTATGCTCTGATCTCTGTGAACTAGATGACATCTCTATTGAACCTATGGTGCACAAGATCACTCATTAATAGGTGTCTCAAAAACCACATGGATCATATGATGAGTAACCAATAAATCCTAAAAGGGAATGTCTTGGGATAAATCTATCATAGAGGAGTGTGATCTAGGAGATTATGGATACAGAGATCTTGGTGCCCCATGTGTGAATGTTATAATGCCTTGATTGACATATTGGTCAATGTAGTCTCAAATTGCATAACAATGATTGTTTGAATGTTCATTTATCTTATGAAAATTGTAATATGGCTTATTATACACCCTATGCAAATAGTGTGCTGGATGATGATTAGTAGGAGGAAGTGTGATCATATCTTTATCTAATAATGTAATCAAGATGTCATGAGGCCTATCCCTATCTAAAAATTATATAACCCCTATGTATGTGTCCTATAATATACTCACTATAGAAGGTGCTCTATGAAGTGGGTCTTTTCCCTTATTGAGTATTTTTATCAATTTTTCTATTCCACTAGTTTCTTAATCAAAAGTGTAGTAGGTTATTGTACCATGTTAGATGACTATGGCTCTGAGAAACCTAAATCCAAATCTACCTCTAAATGTGTAACCACGAGTCCCAATTCTTTCTCTAAAGCTATAGTTGCATTACATAGATGCTAGAATGATTTTGATAATTGATATAATAATTTCTCCTTAAGAGGAAAAATGAGGCCTTTGACAAAGATGTGTTGTACCTTTAAATCTGTCACCTGGTAAATCAACTAATGCAAACATGATTTGAATCGTAAAATGTATTTGGTTGTTGGTTCTATCTCACCTTGGTGTATTAAAGGTAACCTCTCATGTGTGACTAAAGGTCCCTTGTTTTTTATGTAGTTCCTGAGAAATATTTCTTCTAACTCCTCATATGTATGTAGTGACCCACTAAATATTACATGCTAGAACCAATTTAGTGCTTCCCCATCTATGTACATTGGAAATAATTATAGTAGAGTGAAGTTGGTGACATATACCATGGATTTATCATAATATTAAAGGTACAAGTATGGGTATCCATGCCCATCAAATGTAGGATACACTAGTATTTGAAAGTTGGGTAGAAACCTTATAGTGAATATTTTATGTGGAATAGGGTTATCTTGGATGACATTGACATCGACCCAAGATTGGTATGCTTTATTCTCCAATGTGAGATGGTGTACTTATTTTTTTAAAGCACCCACATCATGCATCAAGAAAATAACACTTGTGAAGGTATACTATCATCATCAAGGGGTTCATTTAATGCTTGAATTTAGTTATTTATCTTAGGCATTGGTATATTTCACTGGGAACCTTTTATAGGGAGGATTGGTTTGCTCTATGTAACCTTGGGAGGTGTGATAGATGGGACCTAGTTAGAGGGAAATGACCTATCACCCTTATTTAGGTTATGTTGAGAAACATGTTCTACTGTAGTAAGGGGGGTTGATGGAGATTTATTAATATCTCTTATTTTGTTAGTTTTTAAAGAAGTTTCACATGCTAATAGATTAGAAGTTACTTTATTATCATGTAAATGTAAGTTATGTAACCTATGAACATAATAATAAGTGTGTGTGTGTGTGTGTGTGTGTGTGTGTGTGTGTGTGTGTGTGTGTGTGTGTGTGATTTTTTACATGTGACCTAATATTTTTTTAAATAAGATAAATAGGTGAAGTAAGAGGAGAACTATAAGGTGTAGACTCCATGTCCTATTTGTAGTAATCAAAATAATTATCATTATCCCAAGGTTCATCAAAATCAAAGTTTAATTCACTTGTAGAGGTAAGAGTAGAATAAGTATCATTCATATGCTCACTAAGATAGAGAGTAAGATAAGATTTTATATTTTTACAACTATGGAATGTATCATCATATGTGGGTGTAATGCAATGCATTTCTTCACTAGTTATGTGTGGAGTGCATAAATGATTATTAATTTCAATATTGGAGTCAAGGGTAGAAGAAGTAGAAATCAAGTTCATTTTTCATATTATGACATGTAGGAGAAGATTCAAAGACATTTGCATTATCAATATGCTGTAAATAATTATTGCATTGAGCTTGGATTGTAAAAGAAGGTGATAAAATAATTTTGTCTACCTTAGTTTGTGCATTGATAAAAGGTGTAATATCATTGGTACATGATTTTTTGAATTTAACTAAGAAGGGTAAAGAAGATGCAATTCTATTGTATACCTTACTTGACTCATGCAAAAGTATATGTCGTGTATTACACTTATATTGATTTCATTAAATAAGGAGGTAGCAAAAGTAGTTGAAAAACTAGGATCACAATGGAATAAAGCACTACCAAAAAGAGGCTCTTTTGGCATTATATTTTTAGTTTGATTTTGAGGTATTAGAGAAGAGGGAGAGGAAAGAGAAGAAGATGTATCTAATATATCCTCATCAACATTTTCATTATCATGCTCATAGTAATCCACATATCCATCATTATAATAATAGTCATCATCATCACTATAAATGAATTCATTATCATGGTGTAATGTACAATATTAAAAATTTGTCCATTCATTATTATAATTATGAGAAAAGGTAATAAATTCATCAATTAGGTGAGGGGTAGGAGACTTCTTAAATGCCATTTTAAACTTGGCAAAGAAGATAATCTAAATAATTAATAACAAGCACACAAGGGGTATAATGTAATAAAACATAAGAGTATGTGTAACTAAGAGAAATATTTAACCCAATGTGTAAAATAAATTAGGATTGTAAGTGAAACCCTAATTTCTAGTGTTTAGATGTGTAGGGACCTAGTATGTGGATCTAGGGTTTAAATGAGAGTTATTTAAAAAAAAATTAAATTGAATTAAATTAATGAAACCCTAATATAGGATTAATTAAATAATCTAGGTGGTGCCAAAAATTAGGAAAAAAAGAGTTTGTAACCCTAATTTAGTGCATAAAATTTGGAAGAAGGTAAACCCTAGGAAAAACTAAGGTTTTAAACAATATTCGAAGTAAGTCAGTTTCACCATATGGTTTAACCTTTCAGGACTTATATGGTGTAAATAATATGTTGTTAAAGGGCTGAGTATAACAATAATCTAAAATGAAAACTAGAAATAACTTATTTGACAAACCTTTCCAAAAATAACAAGAATAGAGATAAAAAGTACTTATTTGGAAGAAAATAGGTACTTCTGTGGCTTAGAAGACTAAAATAGGTAGAAATCTTCCATTATATGATTGTATCTAAAATTTGGTCTCAAATAATAGTGCTCTTATGTGGACAATAATGCCATTTGGTGCTAGTGTCCAATTATGGCACTAGTGGCCCTCTTGGAAGAGCTATCTAGAACTTTCAAGGAAGCTACAAGAGGTTCTTGGAGACCTATACATGGTTTTGTGTCTTATAGAAGCTCACTTGTGTCACTATTTTAGATGAATATATTTTAAAACCCCAATGAATACTTGTACACATGAAATAAAAGCTAGATCAAATGTAAAAAGAAGGTAAAAACTAGGTTGTGGAATATTATGATTACATGGAGTAGAACCCATATTGTCCCAGATAATATCTACATTAACCCCAATTCTAGTGGTCTTAGATCACATGTAGTTATCCCTTAGAGAACATGCATAATTAATTCACATGGTATTCTATAATGAATTTTGCTTAGGCCCTTATTTGATCAAGCATTCAATGTTTGATAACTGAGTAGTATAGAGTGTATTGAGCTATACTATTGATTGATTTTATGTAATTATGTACCAAAATAGTAAGTGATAGAATTAAAATGCCTTATGAGGATTTTTATATAGAAATAACATTGATTTGAATATAAGACCTTTTTCATTGGCCTAAAAATCATAAAATAGGGATACAAAACATAATAGAAGGCTCAAGGTAGGGTTAGGACCCAAACACATGAGAAAATGACCATTGGACACTAGAGCCATAATTGGATACTAGTGCCACATGGTGCTAATGTCTTGAAAATGGAACTAGTATCCTGAGGCCTAAAAACATATCTAAGAGCAAGTAGGATAGGCTAAGGGCCCCCATGACTGGGAGTAGGTGACTTAGGACCACTGGGGTTGAGACAAATAGGGAAGTTAAGACATAAGAAAGATCAAAAGACCCAAAATGACCATGTGAACAAGGATTGTATTCATCACTAACAACTTCATGTAAAGAGAAATAAAAGACATACTACTTGTGGTTTCTTGACTAAATTATGGTGTATACACATACTAAGTTATAATCCTACCTAAAGATAATTTATGTGTGTGATTAATTGTCTTATTCATTTTATTTGAATTCACATGTAACAATTAAGATTTAAAAATCTTTTGAATTGTCAAGGGAAAAAATATTTTTCAATTTAGCTTAGGGTGGAAGTGGTGTGGGCATTGCTCTACTACCAGTTAAAAGTCTATAGCCCTGATAGAGATGACTCTAGTCCCTTCCAAAGGCCCTAATCCACTGCCAACTAGGATAGAAAGCTTGTTGTGGATGTTTTCAAGATTATGTTTTTGAGGAGATTTTAGATTTTATATTTTAAATCAATTCTTTTGAAAGGATATTTTACATTTTCATCTATATAGGGCTAGGGAACAAGTCATGGGTAAAACAAAATCAACAAGTTCATGACGAGTTCATACAAATCAATTGAAGTAATGCTAAATTTTTATATTTTAAATGTATTGGATGGATTAAAACAAGAAAATAACTTTTATAAAATCACAAGTTATATTAAGAATCATTGACCTTTGACATTCAAGAAATAAACAAAGCAATTACAATAGCTCACACAAGATTGTAAAGAAAAATTGAAATTAGGCTCTTTGAGTGTCATCTATGTCACCTTTGCAACAACATTTAATTTTATTTTTTTATTAACAAGGGGACATCAAGACAAAAATAGAAGGAATATAAAAAACACAACGAGAAATGGAAACCTAGTTAACAACAAGGGACATGAAGGAAAAAGTGAAAAACAAATAAAAAATAAAGAGAAATTATTTATAGATGCTATCAAGTAAATGCATGCTTAAATTTAATTAGATGCCTATTTTCTCAAGATTTTGAGAAGGGAAAAGGAAACATATACTTGCATATAAATTATCCTTTATGTTATAAAACACTATCCCATAAAGATTTATCAATGTTTAGGTCATGCAATTTGAACAAATTAGGACTATAGAATTATGCATTATATTTACACCTATATTATAAAAATCATGAGGGATAGGGTAAAGATAATACCTTAGACCATGAATTGCATTGTAGTAATGAATATGGTTGGATATCTATACATACCATACTAAGTGGAATATCCAACCTGAAAGAGGCATGTTCTTCTTTACTATAACCAATAGATGGATCAATTATTGGTTATTCCTTGATTGATATGGATGTTATAGAAACATCATGATCTTCATATTTATTGACAAGGAGGAATGGTAATGGTTATTCCCATGTAATTGATCTCATGGAATTTTCATCTGTGGTTGAGGTATGAGAAAAAAATCAATAAAGATGTGAACTTTAAACTTTGATTTGTATTGGCATACCTCCTTTCTCCATGACTACACACCTCAAGCTCATGGCAATTGGTTCAAATGAAAGGTTGTCTATAAGTGGGAGACATTCCATTTTGATTTTTTCTAATCCACTTATTACATAGGGATAATCTAATTCAATGTTATCTTCTTTACTTGTTCATCTCTAAAGATGGGGTGGGAGAGATGCTACTACCACTTAGTTCACCATCTTGAATTAACTTCTTAGTTAGAGAGGGAACAACATAGGATAATTTTTTTTTAGATGCATAACATGCATCTTCCTTATCTAATTAATCTAACTTATTGAGTTCATTTTCATATTGATTGCAAGAGAGTTGTGATTCACCCTCTTGAGTAGGTGGATCACCTTTGATTTGATGTTTTGATACTACATCACTCAATATAACCGCTACTTCCTCATCATTAGAATCATCATCATTGCTCTAAGGGATAATGTTAGGAAATATAGCTTCTACATTTTTAAATTTGATTATTTACCAAGAGGTAAATAGTAAGTTTGATATTTACTAAAAGGTAAATAGTAATTAGTTAGTGTGTAACCATATGGTTAATACGATAAGATTGTATTAGATAGAATATATATTGTTAAGATATATTGTTTATATTGTTATAAAAATATATCATAGATAGGTTAGCTTAATTATAGGAATTTATGTGTGAGAAAAAATATGGGAGAAGTTATAATAATAATATTCTTATATATTTGTAATGTTCTAGAATGATTAATTAATGAGAATAGAATATTAGTATTGTGTGTTGAAATAATCCACTATGTTCAGCTCTCTATTATTCATTGCATGAGTTGATTCATTAAATAATATATCCTTATTGTCATCATTGGTATCATAGTAGTTACAATGAGAGTATAATATATCTTGTGTGGGCAGTCTTCTTTGTAGTTCCCTGAATAATGGAAGAAAATAATCTATTAAGATCTTCTATTATAGATTATTTTTCTTATAGTTTTGAGAGTTATTTTTTAGTTTTATTTTAATATTTTAGTTGAGTTTTACAAGCTATTGAAAGATCATCATGAGGAATTTATAAGGGGTAGACTGAGTTGCTTGGGTCAATATCCTCACATTTGCATTAGCACCAAACAAAAATGTTGTTAGTCAATAGATGACATAACTATCTACTGTCATCCACTATCAACATGTGTGTCTAATTTTATATGATTAGATAAATTGCTACACCTAGTTCATTGGTAACCTACCAATATTTCTATGCTAACTACATTGATATTCTTGTCTTGGTCTTATCTGATATTCTTGGACAACTTTGTGCTAACAATGTTGAGATTTTTTTGATCTATTACTAAGAACCCTCATTGATATTTTTGTAAATGTTTCTATTTTATACCTATAATGATCCACTAAATGTGACTCATCATAGGCTTTGGAAAATGCATCCAAGCCTCAACATGTCATTGATAACTCCTTGATGATTGATCCATTCACGAGTTCTATATCCCATGCAATAGTCTATGTATTGTTTCTTCCTTGTCACTCACCAAGCTCACCATAGACTTGTGATGATATATGTTGCATTAGGAATCACAAAGCTCCAAAAATAAATAAAGATTCAAACCATTCTCTCATGCATTTCAATGCAGACATGCCATACACATCTTCCAAAGAGCATCCTTCCATGCAAATGATTCGTGTAAGTTTTTTTAGTTAATTTTAAGTGTTGGTCAATACAGTCCATTTTTTATGTCAATTAAGAGTTATTAATTTGTTATATAGTTGCCAAAGTCTTGTTAAGGAGTCATAGTTATTTAAATGGTTAGTTTATATTTTGTCTAAAATCTCAAAGTGTTTAAGTTTTGGATTAGGATTATTGAGTTGGTCCATGCCATTAAAATGTGTCTTTATTTGTTAATATTATTTTATAAGTTGTGTCCTTGTCATTGTTAAATAAATTTTAAAAGTGTCAAATTTAATAAATGGTCTCATTTAGGTGAATTAGGTTAATGTAATTTGAGCCATTTCTTGTGAAGTGTATTATAAAATTTTAAAAATGTCAAAAATGTTAAAAATCATAAAGATGCATTATCACTTGAATGCGATGTCAAATTTATGCAATTCCAAGTTGAAAAATTCTTGAAGATGGATATTAGGCTAATACTAAACCTGAGAATCCTTGCTTGACAAAACATCAATGTTTGATAATAAAATAATACATTTAATACCTAAAGAATAAATCTTTACTAGCTGAGTAAGTAGTGAAGACATACTAGAGGCTAGAGGATACATGGAGGAAGGAGGTCTTTCAACAACCTTTTATCAATCACCAATTATGTGGTGACATTTTTGTGTGGTGCACTTTTTTAAATTTTTGCTGTGTGTTTAAAATAAGAATAGAATAATATGCCTATTCAAAGATTTGTAATTTGTGTGAAAATTCCAAAGAAAATTGCCTGAGGTGAAAACATTATGAAAGGACAAAAGCACCAATGTAAGTTAGTTCATATATCTTGAAAGGGTTTGTACTAAAGATCTAGAAAACCACCAGAAGGTGAAAAATAAATAGGAGGTTCTTGTTCATGTCAAGGTTTGTGGTAAACCTATAAAACCATGGGAGGAGTGAGGCTCTCTTTATATCAAGGTCATGAGCCAAACAGGTCATGCTACAAGAGGTGAACATACTATAGATAAGAGTGTAAATGTTTTTGCACCATGTAAAAATTATGGTAGGGAATGTTAAGAAATCTAGCTTTTACATTAGTGAATCTGAGTATTTACCGAGAGGTAAATAGTAAGTTTGATATTTACTAAAAGGTAAATAGTAATTAGCTAGTGTGTAACTATATGGTTAATATGGTAAGATTGTACTAGATAGAATATATATTGTTGAAATATATTATTTATGTTGTTATAACAATATATCATAGATAGGGTAGCTTAATTATAGGATTTTAGGTGTGAGAGAAAATAGGGGAGAAGTTATAGGAATAATATTCCTATATATTTATAATGTCCTAGAATGATTAATTAATGAGAATAAAATATTAGTATTGTGTGTTGAAATAATCCACTATGTTTGACTATCCATTATTCATTGCATGAGTTGATTCATTACATAATTTGCCCTAATTGTCGTCAAATTAACCCAATCATTGTCTATTGGCAACTTCTTATAATTAATGGCACATAATTAGTAAAAGTATCGAGAGACACTTGGATACTAAAACTGATAAAAACACCATGTGGATTGCATAATGAACTGATAAATTTACATGCATTAAAGGAATAAGTAGGGTCTTCATTCAATACAAAGGAGTACACTTGATAGCACATCTAGGGCAATGTTTCAAGAAATGTCTCATCATAAGATATAAATTGATTAATGGGATAAATCATAGGAAAATAGGTTAAAGGAATTTGATGGTAACCACTCGATTATCTTAATGGGTAGGAAAAATCAATACTATTATCATGAGACATGGCTAGTTATTCAGTGGTGCAAGATAATTGATACATCAACACCAAAGACATGAGAGCTAAAGGAGTCCTTTGAAAAAACATAACATTTAGGGGAAATAATTTTCTAAGGTAAATCTCTATGGCTACTATTTTAATTTGTAGGGAAGGGTCTTTTAACCCCATATATAGCCAATGAAATCATTGGTTGAAGACATTTAGAGATTCATTATGTTTCCTATATGTGGTAGAAAATTGGTGGTATAGGGTAACATGATTGATGAGCTCTTTAAAATGGCTTAGAAATAAGATTTTGAAAGCAAATCATGTGGTTATATACTTGTCTGGTAGTCCAATATACTAGTTGTATGTATCCTTATCCAATGAATAAGGGAAAAAGTGATAATACACACCTTCATGATAGATACAATTTCTAATGATGGCATCCTTGAATGCCTAAATGCATTGGTCTGCTATTAAAATCTACCATGCATGTATTTTTGGCAAAAAGAATTAGGATTATTAGGCAAGTCATGAATGGGTCTTGGGATGTTTATTGCGAAACTATGCCTAACTAGACATGCAAAGGCCATGAGATTGGCTAGGCAATAACTCATAAGTGATTTTTTTAGTTTAAAATTTTCATGAAAGGTGATTTAGTTTTAGATCAGCCCTCTTTATAGTGCCATTCTGTTGATCGGTCCTTTGACACAAATGATCAACAAATAATAGGTTCTCCTCTCAATGTTTTTGATGCACTAGAGGGAGAATCCATCTTACAAGGAGATCTTAATAACTCCCCAAGGTTTCTTCTACCTGGTCTAGGTGTACTAATCTTCACGTAATGGTTCATTGAGAACATTCATTTCAAGGGGTTGTAACTGGTGAAACTGACTCTAGAGGATGACTTAAGCAATGATAGTCTATTAGTCCACCACTAATTTTTTCAATAATGCTTAAATGGTTATGGATGATAATCATTATTCAACATTAAAAACATATTATTATTAATCATAAGCTAACACACTAATAAAAAAGACAAAAGAGAGAAACATGTGAAGAATAGATAAGAAAGCCCTACTACCATATCTATGATGCTGATGTGTCTAATAAAAAAAATCCTTCAAAAACTACTCCTTGGATGAGCTAGAACTAGTATGACCCCAACTAAAGGATGATGCAAGAGTCTAAGGAGAAGTTGTTGTGAGCAAAGAGGAACATGACCACCATAAAAATGCATAAGAAATGGACATTTGACAACACAAAAATTTGAATATCAAGATGTTTCGTATTGATTAGTGATGGTGAGATTTACAATAGCCATCCAATTATAAAATTAATTTACATAATAGAAATGAAATTACACTATGCTAGAAAATCATGAAAAATGCTTAGTCTACTAACTATGAAAATTTAAGCACATCTAGTCTACTACTCTATGTTTTAATTTAAAATAAGCCATTTGGGCATAATCTAAATAATCATAAAAAGACCAAACTTTTATACATAGTCTCCCTAGTTCTAAAAAGACTAGCCCCTATCACATCACAAGAGTTGATCTTATATAGATACACATGCCTAAGGAGTTTAAACTTAATTAAAATTTCCCTCTAGTGGGGTGGTTACAAATATTCAATGTGATTGAGGGAATGTGGTTGAGAAGGTAGCTCAAGATATCTAATAAATTAAAAACATGACTAGAATTTACACAATTGAACCATGTCTCAATTGAATTTTGGTCATTGAAAGCTGTTTGGGTTGTATTAGGACTGTTAGTTGCCCATGCTTTTACATAGTCAAGTACCATGCCTCTTTAAGGTAATATTTATCTTATGTGCTCAATGCTTGATCCTAATGTACATGTCATGATTTGATCAATGGTGCTACTTAGTCTTGTGTTGGGCCCCATTTCATGATAAGTAATGGATTTGTGCCAACTTGACAAACACCCGGGCACGAGGCAACCTTAGTGAGTGGTTGCTATTTTATCTTCTAGTGGTGCTAACTAGCTGGTGGTTAAGTAACATCGGGAATTAGGTACATGAGATAATGACTACACTTTAAAGATAAAGCGTAGTGAGGGTGGTAGGATGTGTACCTCTAGTACCAGTTCAGTAATCAACCTACCCCATTGCCTATGAACCTAGGATGCTCTAAATATTATAAAAGGAAGTTGAGTTTAGCTAAAGAGAAGAGGTGAATTGGAGTAGTGAAGCTCTAGTGAATTGATGTTGTATATCTACCATTATAAGATATAAGTAGTTTAGGATGTTTGTAAAGCTCCCCTTTTTAGCACCCAAGCTCGTCTATGAGCCTTTGGGTCTATAGTATCTTAATTCAAGCTTATGTTTAGTTATATAGACATATTTGTATTGTTGTTTCAATTATTTAATGAAGAATGCCTTTCATAAATGGTTAATGGGCTAGATGGTTAAGTCTTATAAGGTTCTTTGATTACATGCATTATTCTATCGAATGTGTATATTGAGTTATTACAAGTTTCTAACCTGGTTCATTCATGATGGGCCTATAACTAGTAATGAATCTTACACCTAGGATAAGAAATGTCTAAGTGTGGATGAACCTCAAACCCCAAATGATATCCATGCCTAAGTGTAAGACCTCCAATTGGCATTCAAGCACCTAAATTCCATTGAGCCTATGAAACCCAAGTCTTACACCCATAAATGCACAACCATCAGTAAACTAACCCAAGTCATTGAAGAATAAAGTTCACCATGGGATAACTAGACCAACACAAACCCTGATCCCTTCTCTAGTATGCTTTGGGTAAGAACATAAGTCTTGAACCTTATGTATATTGATGATAGCATAGTTGAGTGCTAAATATTGAGCATCATTAGAATAGTCAAGGACTGCACCCCTCGAAGACATGCCTAAATACAACCTAGACAACTAAGTAGGTGTGTGACTAGGCCCATGACCAAGAAGACCTACTTTTCTAAAAAATTTTGGTTCCATTACTGGGACTGTAATTTTTTTTGCTATAATGGTACACCAAGTCAATGCTCTTTCTCTCCCTTGAGAACATCAAGTATTGAATAAAATGAGTGGAAGATAGCTTTACATTGAAGCCTTAGACTTATAGAATGTAGAACCTAAAGAAGTGGGTCCAAAACCATTTGTATAATAACCTATACAAGGTGTTATTTTATGAACTACCAAAGCAAGTATACCATTGGTTGGCTGTTTATATGACCCATAGAAATTGAAGCTATAAATAGTGCCTCAAGTGGATAGAAGAGCACCTAAAGAGGCTTTAGAACTTAGATGCCACCTAGACTAGAGTTGTAGACAAATGATGGCAAGGGGTGTTGAACAGATATATGTTTGAGGTCTCAATGTACTCCTACCTTTAAAAAGTAGAGTACCAATTCTTTTGCAATCCTAGAGGCACACTCATGAAAGAAATCAATATCAAAATCAAAAAGATGATGGTAGATTATAGCTTTGAGATAGTGAGGATGGAAGGCTAAAGTAATCTCACATATGAGTAGTGAAATGGGGAAGAAGGGGACATATAGGTGAGGTGAAATAGAAGGAGATGATTAGATTGATAACTAGAAGCTTAGGTGAATGGCTTATAATAAGATAAGGTATAGATTGATAGAAGATGTAGAACTTGGAAGTGCTAAAAGGAATCATAATGGGTGGGGAGGGCATGGGGAAGGATCTCTTGAATGATAGTTGAGCCTAGAGGAAGGAGCCCTTAAAGCTTTGGAACAAGTTCCACAAATGATAGGTGAATGTTTAGGGTCCCTTTAAAACTTAACCATTATAGATGTGTTAGATGCACCTACCCCCTTTAAACTAGTAACATGAGCTAATGTGCTATATTTCTCAAAGAAAAATATAATAGTGACAACTAACCTCATTGTTGATGTAGAATTTGATCATTTTGTAAATTTGGACTAGAAATTTATGATTAAACAAGCTATCCCATGCAAGGAGGTAGGTGAAGATACCTTTAGACTTTGAGGCACTAGCTTGACTAGATAAAATATGAGTGAAAGCACCCTAGTTTAGCCAATATTAGTGGTGTAGCCTAGGAAATAGCCCATAAGAATTATCCCTATGCTATTAGTCAGTAGTACAATACCATCATCTTATTTAGTGCCAATAATAACCATCAGACCAATACCTATCCTAGTGGTTAGAGGCATTGAAAGACCAACACCATGACAAGTGCTAAGAGGACAAGCACCTTAGGCACTAGCTACTCCCCAAACATAGATTTATTATGATATAGCCATGCACTTGCTAGAGTATCGAGGCATGGAGAATGCCATAGAGCATGTGGTCAAGTGTGAGTTATAATGGTGCATTCAAGGAATAACTCAATTTGAGTACAAGGTAAACTTGGTTTGTGATAACTTTTCTTGATCATGCCCATACTTGGTATAATATGTTTAATCCTAACCAGGGT
Source organism: Torreya grandis (assembly GCA_037957365.1). NCBI lineage: Eukaryota > Viridiplantae > Streptophyta > Pinopsida > Cupressales > Taxaceae > Torreya > Torreya grandis. Next base: position 117,760 of record JARHVA010000691.1, read on the forward strand.
ATGGTTAATTATGACACAATGAAGGGAGCCTTCTTGAAGGAGTTCAATATACTTGAGTTTGAGCAATAGAGCATTGCCATGCTTAAGGAGATAAGCCAAGGATTATCAGAGAGTGTGCACTTGCACGATGTTAGATTCAAGATGCTCCTTTCCAAGTTCCCTTATGACATTCACTGCCTTTATCATGCATAATGGTTCATTAGAGGATTGCTAGTGCCTTTCAAAAGGATGATATTCATGAAAAAATTCATAGACCCTTAGGAAGCACTTGAAGCTACAATCAAAATTAAGGCTATTTGGAGTGGTGATATAAGCATTAACTCTTTATGGAGGTGAATATTATGTCTATGGCCTCCCAACTATAGAAGATGACCACTAGTTCATCACAAGATGCTCGAAGTGGGTTGTGGTGCATCGAGTGTGAGAAGGAGGGGCATAATATAAATAACTAACCTCAAAGGAATACACATACATTTCTTTTTAGCTATGAAGTGTGTCATGAGGTGCATGATGTTTTCAACTACCCCTTGTTACAATGTGCCAGTCAAGTCATCATAACTATCTACTATAAATTATGCAATGCCTATACTCACAACATAGATGACTACTAAGTAATTAATGAAATACATCAAAACATGGAGATATGTGCATGATAAGCAACTATAATAGCTGAAGGGTAGGTGAACTAAGGAAATGAGGGTTATGGTCAATAAAATGATGGATATGGGAACCAAAAAGGTACTATAGGGTGAGGTCGAGGACATAGGGGAGGAAGGTTCCCACCATGATCATGTTATAAGTATAGGTTAATTGAGCACTATCAACATGATTGTCCAATGCATCCAACATGCAAGTATTATCGAGGACTGCATACAATTGAGGAGTGCCCTGACTTATACAAAAAACTAACCCAAGGCAAAATGGGCATCGATAGAGGCACATGAATGATAAGGTGTGAGCCTAAAGATATTAAGTGGGCTCTAAAGGTGTAACCAACACATAGAGCCAATCAAGGTATAGGCAACCAGACAAAGTGGGTTTACCACTCAGCCATCAACTTTGACAACATAAGATCTATGCTTTGAATATGGTAAACTAAGCTACATAGAACACATATATCGACCTAAACCAAAATATACACCCTATTGAAACCTTTCCTATTAAAAGGACATCTTGCAATAAGCCATGAGTATAATATAAAATTTTCAAGGATAACTCCAATTGGCTAGAGATCTCAAAGTGTAGGTTAATGCCTCATGCAAAAAGAAAGATAGCTAAGAGGCTAAGGTACAAGAGATAATAGAAATCTTATGCCTCCTACAAATGGATGGGATGTTTATCCTACTAAAAAAATTTCTCTTAGAGCAAGCAGGGAAGAAGCCAAGTGAAGTTGTTGAGCCCCAAGTAATTGAAGTTACTGCACTACATATCGAGTGGGTGTATGAAGTAAGGCATACTTACAATATAAAGTATGACCAAGAGTTGTTAGTGAATGCTAGCATTGATGGCTGGTCTATCTATGAGGTGATGATTGACACCAATGTAGAGGTTAATATCTTGACCAAAAATGCATAGGAGGAGATGGGCAGGCCAACCCTAAGATCTTATCCACATGTACTCTTCATGGCCAATAATACCTATGCATCATCAATTAGAATTATATAGGGTTGCATTGTAGATATTATGGGTTCCAAATTCCATGTTGAATTTGAGGTTATTGATTTGGCTAAACAAGATAACTACCCAACACTTCTAGGGAGGCTTTGTTATTATGCTAACAATATAGATATATGTTTCAAGAAGTGATACATGACCTTCAAGAATGGTAAGGAAATGGTAGTAATTCCCCTTTCAAGTTATCAAGGACCCCCTATATGGAGAGATTTGATTTGGAGGACGAGATCAACCATATTTATAACATCATGGTACAAGGCATCAAGAATCTCCATCCTTTTGATTAGGGAGTGCTTTCCTAGGAAGATGGGCAGTCAGCCTCTGATACCACCAACATCACTTGAGACCAATAGATTGAAGAGGTATGAGGCTACTATTATCAAATGTTTCTTGGTACATGCAAAATAACTAATGCTTGTGAGGGCTAATTGGGTCCAAATTGATCATGCTATGAAATGATGGGTCTCATGTCAAGAGAAGAAAGAAAAGATGGTACTTTTCCTGTGTAAAGGCAAGCTTGTAGTGCTCCCAAAATTTGAGGGGAACAACCTAGTGGAAATGTATGTCCATAACCTTAAAACATATGTCCCCAAAGAAATAGATAGAATGGGTACATTTCTATACACTTTAAGGAGCACTACCATGCATTGGCGGGCAACTCAAAGGTCTAACTTGACAACTTGGCCAGAGGTAAAGGTGGCCATGTGCACTAGATTTAGAAAGAGTAATGAGAACTTGGATATATTAGTGTACTCTAGTGACTCTAACCCCATGGTGCATGTGCCCTTATGTGAAGAGACTTGGATTGACTACAACATGATTGCCCCAAAGAACTTATGGGTACACACCTTTTATAAGACTTTGAAGACATGGGTATGAGTATGGTAAGTGGTCAATGAGATGCATTGAGGATATCTAATTGGGAGGCCTTTAAGGAGAAGTTTTTTCATACCTTATCCTTTTCCTCATAGAACTTGGAACTGATTGAGCCATTGCATGTAGTTTAGAGGGTAGTGTTTAAAGACACCCCCATCCTCGAGGAGTGATTGGAAGACATATTCAGAGAAAAAGGGTTGGCACTCCTAATCTTTTTTTAAGAAAAAACACTCAACAATGACTCTAATGAGGAAGATGATGAAAATCAAAAGGAGTTCTACTAAAAAATGCTAATCATTAGAAGAAAGCTCATGTACCAAGTAGATTATAATGCCTCAACAAAGAAGACCGCACTCATCTTCATGTTGAGATAATATAGTGAACTTGATAGGTTGAATACTCCCACTAGGAGAACAATGATCCATACCACACCCCACTTAAGACCATCAAAGTGGATATCAACATAGAAGGAGAGCCAAATATGGTTACTCTAGGCATCTATTGGTCTAACATAGAGATGTCATGAATCATAGACCTCCTGAAGGAATTCTAAGATTTATTCCCTAGGACTTAATAGGATATGAAGGGCATCTAACCATGCATAGGAAAGATGAGCATAAAGCTGATTGATGGTGAAAGACTAGTCAAAAAGTTCCCCTATCAAATAAATCCTAACCTCCATGCTAAGGTGAAAATAGAGATTAATGCTATGTTGGCCACAAGAATCATTTAACCTATGTAGGAGTCTGAGTGGGTAAGCCCAATGATAATAAGCATCAAGAAAGATGGGTACATTCACATCTACATCGATTATAGAATATTGAACACCACCTATGTTAATGACCCTTTCCCAACTTCATTCACTAACAAAGTCCTAGAAGGCATCATAGGCTATGAAATCTAAACCTTCACTGATGGGCTCTTTGGCTACCACCAAGTCTAGATTGAGGAGGAGGACAAGTCCAAAATAACCTTCATGATTGAATGGGGTTATTTTTCTTACAACTTGATGCCCTTTAGACTCAAGAATGTGCCAGTTGTGTTCTCTAAATTAGTGATCACCATGTTTAAAAAGTTAATCCAAAAGTTCCTCTAAGTCTATCTAGATGATTGGATGGTGTATGTACTCATCAAGGACCATTGTGACAACCTATGCCTAATGTTTGAGAGGTACAAGCAACTTTAGATATTGCTAAACCTAAAAAAGTGCATCTTTGTAACACTGATTGAAACCCTACTCAAACACATCATCTATAAGGATGGTTTACTCATTGATATAGTGAAGATCACCATCATCATTTAGTTACAAACTCCTTCTACACAAAAATATGTTTGTACCTTTCTTGGCCACTAAGGATACTAATTTTTTTATAAGGAGTTATGCAAAAATTGTGGTATTGCTAGAAGAGTTTTTTCACAAGGATTGACCATTCTACTAGGGTGAAGTGCAAGAGGATGCCTTCAAGAACCTAAAGCTCAGATTGGCTAGCACACCTATATTATAGTTCCATGACTAGACAACACCTTTTCATGTCCATGCCAACACTTTTGGCTCTACGATTGGTGTAATCTTGGTATAGCTTGGTGAAGGTGAAATGGATCATGCCATATCCTTTACCAATAGAAAATTATCCTTAGTAGAGTAGAATTACACTACCATAGAGAATGAGATACTCACCATGGTCTATGCCTTGTAAACATTTAGACAATATTTGTTTGTAAACCTATTCTATTCTAGGAGTTCTAGTTCTCTGTTACAGTTAAGCTTGGAAAGCAAAACTTAGGGCTAGACCATTTATCCTGCATCAGTTTTAGTGATGTGGTAGTGATGATTGAGGATGATATGAAAAATGTAAAATTGTATAGATTTTAGTGTATCCCCAAGGATTTGGTAAATATTTCTACTTTTCTAACAACTAGAGTTGCACCCTAGACTATGACAAATAAGAAGGAATAGCTAGGAGTTCACATCACCCCCTTTCAACTCATTAGTAGAGAATTGTTTACGTAAAGATGAAGTGTTGAATTGATGTGTTTTGGAGCATGAAAGAGACTCTATCTTGTAAGAGGTACATGAAGGCATATTAGGAGGACATTGTGCTATAAAAACAACATCAAGAAAAGTGTTACAATTAGGTTTATGGGGGCCAAACTTGTTCCAAGATGCTAAGGACTACACCAATGCATGTGATATATGCCAATGCATGGGGAAGTACAACCATCAAGATGAGATGCCTCTCATCCTCATTTTTGCATAGATGCCATTTTAAAAATGGGCTATTGATTTTTTTTGGGTTATAACTCTCATAGTATAACACACAAGTGCAAGGTATATCCTGACAACCATAGACTATTTCACCAAGTGGGTTGAGGCCATATCAATAAAATAATTCAAAAATACCATAACCATGTACTTCATTTAGGAAAACATAATTATCTAATTAGGGTGCTTGATCAGTTTGACTAATGATAGGGGCACTCACTTTATCAATGAAATAATACACATCTTATTAACTGAGTATATGGTAGTACACCACAAACAACTCCCTATGATCCACAAGCAAATAGTATAGCTAAGGCATTTAACAAAATACTAGAAACATGCCTCATGAAGATATATGATGTTGGTCATAAGGATTGGGATGATCAAGTTTTAGTAATGATATGGGCATATCACACAACCTACAAGTGCTTGAACAAGGCTACACCATTTCAACTAGTGTTTGGTGCTGAGGTGATCCTATCAATGAAATTATTAGAACTAACATTATGAATCATGTACATTAGTCAATTGGATGACAATATTCATTGAATATAATGCTAGAGGATTTAAAGTATTTATATGAGACATGCACCCAAGCCAAGTGGAGCTAACAGATAGAAAATGTACTAACTGAAGGGGCATTTATTTTTCTCTATGACTCTAAGTATTTCAAGAACCTAGGTAAATTAAAGATAAGGTGGATGGGTCACTATATCATCCACCACACATTAGAGATAGGCACCTGCAAGTTTCATAGATTGACTAACAAAATGTTCCCTGGGCATTTCAATGGAAACATGCTAAATCCATATCGATAATAAGATGACATTTGCACTATAAGGACACTAAATTTTTGGTCACTAGTTAGTGTGAGTTAAGATGACCAAAAGAACATTTGAAACAAGCCAAATATTTCCTTTTTACTTTGTTTTGCCTGTAGATAGTAGTGTAAAGAGTGAATAAGTGGTGATTTAAAGCCCACCAATAAAATTTGCTGACACTTTGTTCATAAATCTAGTCAAGTGAGTCGAGTACTTATGCTTCCTAAGTGCCTGAGGCTAGACACCTAATTTCTAGGTGAGTGAGAATTTATAGCATCATATAAGAGAAGTGCACTAGACCAAAATGCATTGGATTCTAGAAATAGGGTGCTTTCAAACTCCCAAGTAGATGTTTGTCTAGCCTTTCATATATAATTCCAACTAGGTGAGTTGAGCCCTTGTATTTTATAAATCATCTAAGGCTAAAAATCTAAGTGGTGGGCACACAAAACTCACCAGACTCAAGAGGAAGATGCACAAAATTTAGGTGCATAAGAGACAAATTGCAGGGCCTTAGAGGGCCAAGGAAGAACTATTTTAGCACTTCCATGCATAATTGCAATCAGGTAAGTCAAACCAATTTGATTTCTAAGAACTTAGGGCCAGACACCTAAGTTTATGGGTGCAAGGAGGTTACCAGACTTAGACAAAATAGGAGTCAAGTGAAAACATGTAACATGATTATGTGTAATAAATAAAGTGAAGATTCATAATATAATTATGTACAAGAAGACTAAAAGAGGAAAACTAAGCACTGAAGGGCTAGTGCAAGGGATTTATATGAGGTAAGATAGGAAAAGGCAAAGACAAAGTGTAAGAAATTGACCAAGATAGATAAACACACTTGAAATAGAAGTGAAACAAGAAGAGAATATGGAATTATAGAGGCTAAATCACATTAATGTGTGGTTTTATGCATAGGTTACCATATTGAAGGCAAAGATCATGCCAATAGAACAAATCATAGAAGGATAATCATCATAGGTAGATGGCATCTACCTAGATTTGAGCAGGAAGTGACCATTTGAACCACAAGTCACTTCATCAAAATACCATTAGGATAATTAAATGAGGTGATGGCAGAGGTATAAATATCTACAATAAATGAGTTGGTGGTTGAGGATTTTTATGGATTCCATAGAGTTTCATAGAGTTCAATAAATCTAGACACTGCCATGACATTAACACACCTAAATTAAATATAGTAGATGTAAATAGGGTATGAAGTGTCATGTAACCAACTAGTTTCTATTACAAATTTTGTGTAAAATTTAGATGTCAAGCAAACTAGAGTAAACTAGTGAACCAAAGAGCCAAAACACAAGAAACCCTACTAGAACAAGAATTTGAGTGCCCCTAGGCACCTAAAGTGAATGATTATGAAGTTGAAGAATTTGTGCTCACATTGAGATTGGTGGAGGGAGGTTTGAGAAAAGACTTTAGCAAGAACCTATTGGTGAAAAAGTGAGTTACCACCAAAGAATGCCATTAATGGGCCATGAAGCTCAAAATCCAAAAATATAATCATAGGTCTCATGACTATGAAGCACCAAGAGCCATTAGAGGATTTGGAAGACCTAACCAAATAAATTTCAACACCAGTAGGTTTAGGATGGGTAATAAGTAAAAGTAAATAGGTCCACAAAAACAAATTCCAAAGCAGGTGCACGTAGTGGTAGAAACAACCCCTACAATAATAAAAATGCTAATGGTAGAAGGAGTCAACATCACATAAATCAACACTGAAGCACTCACAAAAATGTATTATTAAGTGATACAATTTCCCCTAAAAGTCTTAATGGGGGAAATGGCATTCTTTTGTACACACCTACCAGTTAAAGGAGTACAACCATTTCTCTTATTATGGATACACACATTTTTTGGATAGTGTTAATTATAAATGTTATTCTACTATGTCATGCTTTCAAATGTTCAAATATATATGACATATATTTCTTGTTACTTATCATCTTGTTCTTAATGTATTAAACAATATCTTTCATGCTCAAATATATATCTTCTAGAGAATATAGTATAATGCTCAAATACCTTCCAAGATATGAAATGTTGATTTTTTTTGTTTTAATATAGATACTATGAAAATGAGAGATTATTGGTGTACTATTCTCAATGCATTAATGTTAACTTAGTGACTTAGTTTTTTCATTAAATTTAGAGTGTGAAAATATGTTTAGGGAAGTATAAATTATATTCCACTTACCTTACATGTGCCACCATCCATTGTGAAATCCATCTTTAGTGGAAAAAATAAAGAAATATGAGTTTACTCTTGCATAAATTATTTATACCCTTCATCTCCCTTTGTACATAATTCATTATGTATTATGAATTATGATTATAAATTCAGAGATTATCAGTTTCCTCTTATAATATGTCTAATGGCTTCTTGTGTGGTGATGATCTATGGAAGTGATCATGGATAATAAATGATGATCACTCCAATATGGTATTAGAGTAGGAGTTTGTAACCATTTCTCATGATTCAACCATTTTCTATAGAATAAGCCTCTTCCATGCTTAGATATATAAATTATTTTGATCACTTTCAAAAATCAAAATTTTTATAGTTTATTTTTAGGTCTTCTAGTCTTGAAGGTGTCAATATGTTAAGATCATCTATCAATTCATCTAAAATAGACATTTAAAAAAAAATCTTTGTTAAAGTTTTTAAACTTCATTTTTGACAAATCTGTGTAGTTCCATACAGGGAATTTCTTTGCTCTATTTTAAAATATTTTTCTAGGTTCTTTGATATTTTTAATGGGTCTTCAAAGTTTTCTACCTCCTTGCACCCATGCTACAGATCAAGTGGGCCATACATTTGATTTTGGCCTTCGGGTGAGCATACAATTTTTAGATTTGTATATGGATTTGCATTACATTCAATTTTATAAACTTGCATTATATTTAATTTTGTAGACCTGCATTAAATCCAAGTTTGGTTTGCCATGATTATGATCTCAGAGTTATTTATTTTTCATTAGATTCACATGGATTTGATCATTGGATCTAATCTCATCACATTTATTAGGCTATACGACACATTAGTATTGGCTATTCAATTTATTAGTGGCTATAACCTCCCCCATTTTCACCATCATAGAGTGTTGGTTTGTATTCATTGGTTGCATATGTGTGCATTGTTATTCTTTATATTTATTTTTGCATTGGATAAATTATCTTTTGTAATCATAGTTCAAATGCAAAAAATGGCTTTTGTCATCATATGATTGAGAGAGTAGTATTTTTGAATTGTTAGGCATTGTAATTTTAACGAGGCATTATGACATTATATACAATCAATTGGTGTTTTTTGGCACCGTGCTCAACCTTCACTCCCAAGGAATTACACCTATGACTCATGATATCACATTGAATTTGTATTCCTAGATGATCTAATTAATGCCATCAACAATCTCATACCTTGATGGTTAGATCACTCTCAATCTCATTGGATGTTCATTGCATTAGCATTGAATTTAACATTGGCATAGACACTGGGTTTGATATTGATCAACGTGGATTCACACACCTTATCCAACATGCCTTGGCCACCTATTATAGATCCTTCCACCAATAATTCAATTCCTTGAGGCCCACACACTTTTGTGCTCATTGAGGAATGTTATAAAGTTGGTCTTGTCGTCCATACTTGTCATACACTCCATGATCCCTTATTTAAAAGCACACATTTATTTTTCCATTATAGTTAATTAATATTTATATAAGTTCAAGTTGATTGAATTTTAATTAAAATAAACAAGGATATCATGTGCTAAGTTCTTATAAGAGTTAAAATAGAATTGAAATTTATTTTAATCATTATAGAAAAGAAATTTTATGAGACACATTTTTGAAATGAAAATACATACAAAGTTTGCAACAACAAATGAAAATAAATTGTGTCTATCATTATTTTATATACTGGGATGGAAATAAAACCCCCATCTTTAAAATATAAATAAATAAGTTCACTATACAATTAACTATATATCTAGTGCTTCAGTGCTTTAAGTGCACTTTTATTACCTTCCATTGCATATAAAACTGTAAGATAAGAATAAGAAAAGTTAGGAAAAAAAAGAGTATGGATTTTAAATGACCAAAATGAGTAAATTAAAACAAAAGTATTATAGGAGTTAAAAGCTAAAAATATTATCAGCTAGAATTGTGAAATTGTCACACACAAATACACTCAAGTGAATGGGCTCTAACTTACGTAACAAAAATTAATAACACAAACAAGATGAAAAAGGCATAATTTAGAATTACAAAGAATTCTTGATGGTGTGGAATCATCTGTTGAAGAATCATGTGTTCCCTTTATAATTTTTACTATCCTGCTTAGAAAAGAGAGCATTAAATTATGAAGAACTCATTGAGGGAAAGCTTAATAACTTCATATGCTATTGCAAAATATCCATTGCTTTATGATTTGAATGGAGATTAAAAACATCTGATTATGGAACTTCTTTTTTCCTTTCTTAAAAATTCTATAAGACATTGATCATTTAAACTAATATACATTGCTTGTAAATAAATAAATCAACAAACAAACTTCTATAAACATAGGTAGAAAAACTACCAATGAACTTATCAAGGCTATTAGCTTCTAAACTACATGAATCAATAGAAGTAAAATATCTATAAATGTTTCTTACCATATAAATAAATAACTTGAGAAATATTTTTAATACAAATAGAAATCATTTACAAGAACTTTATAATGGTTGGGTTATGCATCTAAACTTATCATACCATTTTCAAACATCAATAATTTTACTAGTCAAAGGAAAAAAAATCACACCATAAAATGGTAACAAAAGTGGAGGTTAACACATAGTTGGAATTAAATTATTATTTAAATTGAGTTAAAAATCGTATAATCCTCATCAAGGTCATCCCTATAATTTAAAGTCTATTGAGAAACCACTACCTTAACAAGTACAAAAAGATGGATATACTTATTTATATCTGAGTTCAAGAACACCCCACCAATATTTCTACAACAAAATAAGTCAAATTTAACCACTTTATACTATCTTCCATAGTATAATTCAAATCACAATATGTCATTATCATAACATCCCATTAATTCAACTTGACCAATACAAATATCATACTAAAATGCCTAATATCAAGTTTTAAAAAATGTTTGGCAAAGAAAATTTCAAGATCTATGACCTAATTTTTTGGGTCTGGTTCGTTCTCAAAGACTGATCATGATTTCTCCAATATATTTGCGCATTTCTAGAACCTATAAGTAAATATTCTAACTTTAAGAAAATAATACCATATACAGTAACAAATAAATAACACACATCAAATTTACCTTTGTTTCCAAAGTAATATTATTATAACAATCAAAATAAATACGAGTTTTAATGCAATATAAAGGAGGCAGGTTAACCATATCTATTATTGTGGAAAATAATAATAATAACCAAATGCAAGAGTATGAATGTAATATTATTCACCAATTAAATATCAGATTTATATCTACATCTAAAAATAGGCAATATTAATGTAAACTTTAAAATATTTCAAATACATATAAAGAACAAATTGCATTATCCAAAAAATATAAGAGCAAAAATATTTTCTACACACAATGTAATGAGAATCAAAATAACACAAATATCATTGAAAATATATTCAATTAAAATTTAAAATATATAAAAATATGTATATAAGCTTATTGATATAAGAATAATAGTAAACACCATAAAATGTAAATGGATCTTGCAATAATCATACAAATTATCTTTAGAAATGACTTGTAATAAGTTTACATAACAAGAGAACATAAAAATGAGAGACTCTTTTTTCCAAATGTTTCAGTGCTCATATGATTACAAATAGCTAAATGAAAGTGACTCCAATGATAAAGTATTGGCTTAAAAAAATAAATATATCAGAAAACTGGTTTTAATAACCAAAGATTAGTGGGTTTTACTAACCTAATATTAACCTAATATTGATAGTTTTAATAACCAATTATTTTTTCTTTTAAGAACCAAAGTCATAGGGAGGGATCTAGGTAGATATTTGATACTTGTAGTATGGTAATATTATGGTGATGGATTAAGTTATAAATGAGAAAAAATTATGAATTATAGTCATATGAAATGAACTAAAATGGTAAGAAAGGTAAAAATGATAATACATTTAAATATAAATATTTGATTGGTTCAATTTTTTAAACAATAATTTCAAATGAAACCAAATTAGCAATAAAAAGATGCGAGTAAGGAATAAATAAATTGAATTAGAAACATGAAAAGTATTATACAAGTATAGTGAATTTAAATTATAAAATTATACCAAAGTCAGTGGTATGAAGATGAAAAAGATTGATGATTTGCAATGAATAACAATAAATGGTAAACAAAGCAAAAAGATAAAATATAGTAAAATCTTGAAAAAGAATATTAATAAAATTAAAATCAGTTTAAACATACATGTCTTTAAGATGATAATTAGTATTATTTAAGACACAAAAATATTCATAGTGGAGTTCTTTAAAGGTACATAGATCTACATTGAAGTTATAATCTCTTGTACCCAGTGTTACTACAATCATCCTTAATGATTCAACTATCAATATAAAAGGGGAAGTTAGTGATAAAAGAATGTGAATAAGATAATTAATGCGAAATATTATGTAAATATCTGATGCTTCCATAGTGCATGATAATGAGAATAGAGTTTAAATAATTTGATACAAAATAAAGCATTTTTTGAATAACAATATTTATAAAATTTGTGCACCGTAGCTTAGAAACAATTTTTTTATGACTAATCTTAATGGATTTGAAATTCATGTCATGTACATAACTGAATTTTGAAAGGGACAAGGGTCTTTGTCATATTTAGTATAAATTGAGACTTTGTTAAATTTGTGACTATCATATAACTTGTGACAATTAGAAACTACAAGTGAAAATTAAACATTTAGTTGAATTATTTTATTTAATTAAAAATATAAATAATAGATGAGGAAAAAAATAAAATATACCAAAATAATAATTTTTAGCTTTGTGATATATGCACTTTAGAGTGTACTACACAAAATATAATATATGAGTAATTATGGCTTAATTGATGAAGCAATGATTATATTGGTTACATAGAAGTCAAAAAAACATTGATGAAACTTATGAATAATTTGTTATTAATGGCTTAAAAATACTGAAGAAGAGCTTTAATTAGATGGTCAAATTTACATAGAAAAAGGGAATGCCAAGGAGACATGGCTTGTTTTTTGCGATAGATTTATTATTATGAGTATAAGCTCTGCATTATAAAATAACTATTTTAAGTAGTCAAAAACATTTATGTAAACAATTACTGCTATTTCAAAGGCTTTAATTTTTAGATTATAAATTAGACAAGCCCCATTTGCATTAGCTAGTTAGAAATAAATTTATATGAAGAAAATTCACTTACCAAGTACTTATCTATTTATGTTCTACATACAATGGCTTAGTGATGGAGCTGAATAATTTATGATAGTTATTATTACAAATTAGATTAGCAAGAAACATGTCAAAAACATTAGAACTTGAGTTTTGTTGTTGTGTAGGGTTCATATTTGACTAAAAACATTGTAATTATTAAAATAATTTGCAAATTTTTGTTAATTTAGTAACTTTATATCTATCTAAGGTAAAACATTGGAGACTATTTTGAGATCATATGCTTGTATATAAATAAAAATTATCAACTATAATTACATAATAATAAATTTTAAAGATATTTTTTGATATATTTGTATATCCATAGTGATAGAAAAGAGCTCTTAAAAATATAATGTTTTGATAACGTAGTGTTGGTGGACAAAGTGTATAACATATCAATATATATTAGTCTAGATTTCTTAGCTATTAACCATTTCAATTGCAAATTTTTAACAATTACTAAACACAATTATAGTTTTGATCTATTGGAATAGCGGTAATAACTTTATTTAAGCATTAAGTGTTAACATTTGTTTATATTATAGGTAGTTTCCATACTCTAAGAATTAAAAAGGGTATACATATGGAATAAGTATTTACAATAGTGACTTAAATGCTACAACTAGTGAAAAGAAGTATGATGAGCATTAGGAATGTTAAAAAAATGTTGTGCCATGTTTCCAAAATATTTGGAACATCATGAGGTAAAAAAACAAGAAAGAAATGTATTAGTGCAATTAAGAATTAAATATTTGAACTTTAAAAACATTTATGCAAGGCAAGATTTAAATAAACTTATTGATTTGAAATCATGAATAAATCTTGTTTAAAAACATAAATATTATTATCCATTACTATTGTGAATGTGTTGTTTACTTGGAATTTGTAAAAAAAAAGACAATTTTTGAAATGTCTTTTTGGTACTCTTCAAATGATATTGTTGTTAGTTATGGAAATAGACTCTCAAGCAAAGGGTCATGCAATATGCATTCAATTTTTCCATATTTTGTAGGATATTTCATGTAAATGCATGAGCATAGGAATGCCATGAATTTACTATACACCTTGGATAATGCAAAGAGCCATTATTATGAATATTTCATGTTGAAATGAATTCCATATTGGTTGAAAGGGAGCCAAGTAAATGTTTTTTAGTTTTAACATTCCTATGGCCTATATTTATTAGTGTTAGCTAATGATTTATAACATGATCAAGGAAGAAGAAAAACATTTTTTTTAATAAATTAAAAATAATAAAATGAATACTTACCTCAATGTTTGATGATATAATTGTGTGTAAATAATTTCTTGGTGCATTCGTCAGTTAATAGTTTGATAAATGAGGTAGGATTTGATTGAAGAGTTTGAGATCCTTTTGAACCTTTATGTATAAAATTATTGAAAATGTAGATAGGCATTTTTTTATACATTAGTTGATGTTGTTCACCAAGTTTAATATAAAACCAAATAATTGTAATTAATTTGTAAACAAACATGAGCACAATGCAAGAAAAATTATTTTGTAAATAAATATGAATTTACAGTTGTAGTGTTGTATTATGTTTCTCCATCCTTAACATGTAGGTTAAACTATGTGTTGGTTTGTTGACAACTTATAACCAAAACTCCAAACGAGCCTACTGAGTATGAATCATCTGATTCTACAATATCATCAATTGCACTATCTTGTGTAAATTTTCATTTTTTGAAAACTATAGGTATAGTTTACATTGATGACTTTGTAGTAAGCATGATGCAAAATTTAACATCTCCTCTTTCTTATTTTATTTTTTCTTTTATCAAGAACTTTGAAATGTGAACAGTTTTGCCTAGAGCAATGTATGTTTCAATTTTTTGAATCAATTTGTTTCTAATATTTATTGTTATTGTCATTTGACCATGAACATTGATTAAATTAGCATGCAGTATCTCTACCTTAACTAGTGAAGTAAGATTTGTAGTATGAAAGGGGCCATAAACTATCAATATATCTCCTTAAAAAATAGTAATAACTTTTCCAACACAAATGTACAATATTGTGTATGGATAAGCTATTTATATTCTTGTGTTGAAAGAAAAAAAGCTTTAATTTTTATTAATGGTGCATTAATAAGATTATAAGTGAAAATTTATCATTTATTTTTTCAAAAGATTAGTATTGAATAATGAATAGCAAGAAATATTTGATTTAAGAGTTACAATTTTTGTAGTAGTTATTGAAGAGGATTCATTTGACTAGTGTCAGATATATTTGTTACTAGTTATTGAGTATCTTCTTCATGTTCCAAAATATTTATTTTTAAATCTATATTATATTTAATTCATTTGTTGAAATAAAATGTTTTTTTAGTTTGTTTCATAAATAAATGAAATAATTTAAAAAAAAAAAAAAAATTAGATATGAGAAGCAGTTTATGAATAGAAGCAGATATAATGTTTGAATACTGAAGTAGTTAAATATATACTAGTAGGTTTTTTTAACACTAGTGTTTAAGTATTATTGTCTATAACTAGACAAATGACATCATGATCAGTAATATACATATACATATACATATTAGGATCTGATTATGTTTTTTTTAATTTTTTGACCAAACATGATCTATGAATCTATTTGTATGTTGCTTATGTTTTATTGGAAAAAATTACATGTTAGAAGATGATATACACTTTTCAAGTAGTATTACCAACTTGTTAGAAATGGACATGTCAATATTAAATTCTACTAATGTGCATATTTTTTTTGAATGTGTTTACATTAAACAATGCTTTATCAATAACACTTATGATATCTAAGATAAAAATAGATGGGATGCATAGATATTAATAATTATAAATTCATGTTAGCATATTATGGATTTTATTGTCAATGTTTCTACTTCATTTTTATTTGGCTGTATTGGATTTAAAGTAATAACATGTCTTTTCACACATATCATGATATCATGGACATTATGTATTACATTACAAGTCATGATATTTGGAATTGGGTTATAAACATTGTTAGATGCAATGTACATTTATTATAAGCATAGTATGTCACATTTCATTTAATCACGGTTATTGATAATATCTTCTAGGTGGGAGATGAAGATTATGGTTATTTAATGAAAATATAATAATAGATGAAGGGAAAATAATTGATCTAAGGTTATGATGTAACACTCATTTTGAGTTTGATTCTAATCATGGCATTTCAATAGAAGAATTATTTTTAACTTTGAAGTTTTTATTTATAATTGGGCTTATCAGATATAAGGAATCCATGGTATTTAAATGAGAAATATATGTATATACAAAGCCTACCTAGCTACATTGAGTGGTTTGAATACAATGTGTTCTATGGTAGGAATTGGGATCTATGTATTTTACATGCACATGTTTATTTTATTGAAATATAAATTCATATTGTTAAGTTAATTGGTATTTTTTATTTGTGATAAAATTATAACTCAATAGTAGGTGAATGGCACCTAGTTGCTATGCTAAAATTATGTTATAATTTGAATATGAAACAATGATAAATGATGAATTTTTTAATATTCTAATTCAAGAAGAAGAATTAAAAGACAAAAGGATATTCAATATAATATTTAATGGTTAGACTATCTATTCATTTTAAATTAATATTATAGGTATGAATGTATATGAATTAAATTGTCTTATAGATATAGGTGCTGATTGCAGTCTTGCAAAAACATTTAGTAGTCTTTGCTGAATTATGGCATAAAGAGTTTCATATTTTTAAATTCAATGGTGAAAGACTAAATTTAGAATATGAAACTAAATTCTCATTCAATATTGATAATGATTTAGTTTATTTTAAACTCATACATAATGAAATGAAATATTTTGATATCTTGATAAGAGCTGCTATCTTGACACATGGTAAATCCATGTGTTTGTCAACATCTTAGTGATAAATATGTCTAATCTAAAAATCAATATGAATTAAACATATAGCTACTACTCATATTTAAATTCATATCTATATTATTCTAGATAATATTCAGGGCCAATGTCTCTATATGGGTTTTCATCATCATAGTCTTAAACTAGAATAGTTATCGTACCAAGTTTTGGAGGTGGGAAATCATGTTATATTGAGATAGTATAATGATGCCATAAAGTAGCTATAGGAACATTAATGAAATAATAAATAGGAATAATCTAATTATTATATACATCAACTAAATTATACTTGAATTTTCATACAACCTTCTTGGTAATGATTAAATTGGCTACCTCATTGGCAAGCTAAACATTATTTGGAATATTGTAATTATTTCTAGGAAGTATTTCTCTAAATGTGAGTTTCAAGTATAATGGGATTTCATGGATATGAAATAAATCATACTTAACAAATATAAACCTGATCCTATCATAAGAGAACTCAAATTTGAAATTAAAATCTTCACACCATATTAATTCAATCCACACGTGATTAAAAGATGTGTTAGTAAAATTAACATGGACATGTCTAGAGATTTTTTTAAGAATATCAAAGCATTTCCATATATATTTTTATAGAATGCCATAATTTAAATTATATAAACTTATAATTCTTTCATCATGATTGATGATCTCTTTAAGAGCATTATGAGATTGTCTTGCCAATCTTATTTGTTTTACTAGTTTTTCTATTATGACTATTGAAGCTAGCTAATAAGTGTTTATATGCTAATGACCTATGATATAGAAAAAAATGTGGAAATAATATATTTCCTAAATGATGATCATGTTAAATTTGTATTTGGTATTATGTTCTCTGCTTAAGAAATCAAAAAGATAATTCTTTTGTCTATTATATGTTCAAATTCAAAAGAGAAATTATCTAATTGCAAGGATAACTAAGGCAATTTTTTTTATAGGTATGTGTTTCTAGAATCATGATTTAAAAGTAATAAATTAAAAAAAAAACATTTATTTCTTGTAAATAATAGTCATTATTCTATCAGTTAAACATTCTTAAATAATATAATTAAAATTACTACATTTCCTATTTAATAAGAAAATGTGACTAATAATAATAAATAGATAAATTAGACTAGACATAAAAAAAGAATTCATATTGACCTTTGAATCAATAAGTAGGTCTCTTTGTTTATTATAAATTGATGTTTATAAGAATTATAATTTAAGGATAAAATAAGCATGTCCAAAATCTATAATTAATTTCTGAATTTTTCAGTATGTACATGTCTCGAGGAGAAATATTCCTCAGATCAATTCTCCAATTGCACCATCAATTATAGTATATATATTTTTTATACATTCATAAGGAATTCATATGGATACCCTCAAATCTAGTAGTGATTTTTTTGAATTATGGTCATTTTTTGTATCATCCTTTGACCTCTACTATACTACTCACTTCCTTGTCCTATGAGTTATTTGTATCTTTCCATAGATTGGTTATCACTATGATTTAAATTTAAGGTGGTTGTCCTTGGGGTTATGGTGAGTTTTTAGCCCTTTTCCATTTTTTTCTATGATTTTTACTCTACATTCCAATCTTTTATTACTTAATGATATTTTATGTAGAGGTAACACATTCATGTATACAAAAGAGACTTCTCAAGTGCTAATTTTTAAGGAGTTGCATAATCCTATGCCTAATGTATGAAGAGTTTTGTGACCTTCCAATATAATTTTAGATCTAACATCAGTGTAGTGAATATTTATACTTTAATTTAATTTATGGAAAGATTTAGGCTTTAATTTGAATTTATTTATGACTGACCACCTTATGGCATGGTTATAGTATGCCTTTTTCCATCCATAACCCATATACATAGTTACATTTGAATGGTTGAATATGATGTTTGTGTTACACATAATCATGAACTATATTTTAAAAATTATTATATTCAATCTACTAATCATGTAGATTTCTTGTTCTATGTATGTAAAAGAACATATACAATAATAGAATGCTTGTTTCTATCATTTGATCTTGTTCTTCATGATGCTTACTAATTTTAAGAGTAGTATTAAGTGGGAAACCTTGTTATATGATGAATATGTAAGCCCTAGGAATAAAATTTAATGATTATAATAAATATAGGAGTAGGAATGAGAATCATAAATGTTGAAACATAAGCCAAAAGGATTTCAATTTCTAGTAAGGTCCAACATTCCATAAAGTTGGTTTAACCTAAAGGTTCCTACTTGTAAGGTATTGTCCAGTAAAATTTAATGAGAAAGTCCTATAAATAGAAAAATAACCTTAAATAAAAAGTCAAACCAAAATTATAGACCTTTTGTTCTTTTTTTTTAAATCAATTATTTTTACATCATAAAATAATACAACCTCATTGATTTTATTTTCATATATGGAAAATCAACTTTTATTGTTACTAAGGGGTGAAATTCATATTTAGGGGTTTTATTATAAAAGGAGATTGCATTAATGTGCATACACCTAGTGTTAGTAGTGTAAGCTTTTAGAAGCATTAGTATTACTTTGAGTCGATGCCATTGCTAACATAGTTTCTAACCAAGAAAAAAGTTTGAGCATGTAATATGAAAAAGTGCTAAACATGCATCATCTAACTTTATATGAAATCTTCTCTTTATCATAAACTCAAATTAAGTTGGATAAAACCTAAAATGAACCCATAACATTTAACATTTATACAATCAATCATGAAATTATCCCTATAAATAGGATCGAGGTACATTATTGATACCCATTCCTAATGATGAAAGGTAAATGTGTGACAAGGTCCAAGGAAAGGCACAAACTTAAAGAGGAGGATATGATGTAGTATATCCATCAATAATTTTTTAATTATAATTACATATTATTTATTTTATTTATGATTCTTTATGATTATCATGTGTTTTGAGTTTTAGTTTATCATGGTCTAGATAATACAATATTTCCTTGATGCATTTAGACATTAATTCATTCTTAATATCTAATTGGTATTTTAGAAACAAGTCCATAATACTTTAACTTGATTTTTTCTATTTTTTTGTTGGGTATGAATACTTGTAAAACCATTATTTATAAGCACAATTAGAAAATAGGACTAGCAGGATTATGCTAAAAACTTAATCAAATAAACTCAAAATAAAATTTACTATTGAATATTATATTAATCATATATACAAGTAGGATGTAGATATGAATATTATAGCAAAGACAAATGCAAAACACTAGATATACATGAGAAACCTCAGAGGGAGATAAAAACATGTACAATGAATATTCATTATTTGAGAAACAAATTTGACCCAATACATTCAATCTTCCTCTCACACTTCTAAAACAATCTCCTTCACATAACCATTGCTTGAATATTTAAAATATATATGACTACCCAACTTTGAATTTGTTTTGGAATTGATTGAATGCTTGAATATCTTGATTTTACCATGTAAAATCAATTATATGTGAAGTGAATTGATATAACTAATGGGTTTAACCTCCCACCAAATTTACAATGGTAAGAAATATAACTATGTATTTCATTATTTATTAATGTATGTATTAACCCATGTAATTTAAATAATAAAATACATTATTATTATTTACATATATAATTTATATTATTATTATTTTAATGATATGTTATATACCACTAATATTATTTTTTTCAACACTTCCCATTAATGTTAAATGGGGATTCATGCCATAAACACCTTTATACAAAAGGAATTATACTCCATAAATCATCTACGATGAGTTTTGATGCATGCAATATTTGA
The DNA here is from genome assembly GCA_037957365.1 of Torreya grandis. Lineage (NCBI taxonomy): Eukaryota > Viridiplantae > Streptophyta > Pinopsida > Cupressales > Taxaceae > Torreya > Torreya grandis. The sequence continues at coordinate 138,591 of JARHVA010000691.1, forward strand.
ATTATTTAAAAACATTCATCATGCCAATATCTCCTTTTGAAATAAAAGGAATTATAATTTATAAACTATTTAGAGTAAGTTTAGGCTAGCATGATCATGAGACTATATTTAATAGTTTCTCATGAATAATCAACCAATAATTTTGGAGCCTTTTATAACATAAGAACCTATTTTACAAGATATATTTTTAAGTATTGGGTACATTGTAAACTCACATATGGTGAAGTTTACCAAAATCACATAAAGTGACTTATTAAAATTCTTTTACAATTTGAGATGTGTAGATAAGAAGAAAAAAACATATGGCCATTAGAAATTGACATTTTCATGCACACTCCCCCTTAATAACAACTTCGAAAGGCCCAAAATTATATGAAACTTACAAAACTTGGTAGCACCAAGTGGGATTGTGAAGATATTTGTGACTTGTTCATTCGCAGGAAAAAAATAGAGATCAATATCATCATTAAGGACTTTCTCTTGGATAAAATGTACAAAAAATTAAATGCTTAGTTCTTTGGTGTTGCATTGGATTTTTCACCAAAGCTATACAAATTTGATTATCACATAGAAGGGTGGTACTGTGATAAATATCCAAATGGATTTATTCTAAAAATATTCGAATCCACATGACTTATTTATCAACTTACATAACACTTCTATACTCTTATTATATAGAATAGATAGAAACAATAAGTTGCTTTTTATTACTCTAAGTGATAACAACTATACCAAATTTAAACACATACCTAGAAGTAGATTTTTGATCTATAATATCAACAACATGGTCAACATCATAAAAACCATATAAATTATAATTATTAATAGATGAATAATATAAACCAAAATTTAAAGTTCCTTTAATAAACCAAAGTATTCATTTTACTAATTTCCAATGATCCAAGTATGGATCCTATATAAATATGCAAGCAACACCTAAAAAAATGAAATATTTGGCCTAATAATAGTTAGATAAATTAAACTGCCAACTAGCTATCTATAAAGAGTGGGGTTAACTTTATCATAAATAGGTATTAGATCAAGATTAACACCAACTTAAATAGGGGTAGATGTAGGATTACAACCAAGCATATTAAACTTAACAAGTAGGCTATGTGCATATTAAGACTGAGATACAACATTTGAATTTTTATTTTGAAACACAACCATTTCTAGAAAATGATGAAGAATGCCTAGACCAATCATTTCAAAAGATTGATTTAATTTATCTTTATATTCAAGAAATAAACTAATTTGATCACCAATAATAAGAAGATCATACACATGTAATACAAATAAGATAAAATCATTATTTTTAACTTTTACAAAGAAATCATTATTATAATAATAATTAGAGAAAGTTTTTTATAAAATAGCTAGTGATTTTAGAATACCAAACTCATGAACCTTATTTTAAACTATAAATAAATTTATTTTGATTAAAAACATAATGTTATTTTTTAGGTTAAGTGAAACCTTTAAGTTGAGTCATGTATATTTATTCTTATAGATCGCCATTTTAGAAGGCATTTTTTGACATCCATTTGGTGTATAATCCAATTATTCTAAACTGTAAAGGTAATAGACAATCTAATAGTACTCATTTTTTCTAAAAGAGTAAAGGTTTCAACATAGTCAACCTTGAGTTTTTGAGTAAAACCATGAACAACTAATATATCTTTGAATTTTTTATTTTTACCAAATAAAATCTATTTGATTTGTAAAGCCAGATAGAACTGATATATGCTTTTTATATGTAAGCGAGATAAGATCATAAGTCTAGTTTTTAATTAGGGATTTATATTTAGCTTACCTAAAAACTTTATATATATTGTATTGAGTATCTTCCTTAAAATATTAAGGTTCACATTCATACATATTCATTAAATCATGATAGGTATGTTGACTCCTAGTCAATTTATTAAGGACATCAATATTAGATGACTAAATTAGGGATTTAACCCATTTATTTATTTTAGTTTGAACATGAAGTGAATAAGGTTCCTCAGACTATAATTTATCCAAAAATAGATCAAATTCTTCTAGGGCATTAGTTTCTTCATAAGAAGTAACATAAGAGTCAAGTTCATCAAAAGAATAAAATAAATGGGGGTTCCACAGAAGGCACACAAAAATATTTCTCAAGGATTTGAACATTTATATTCTTAATGATTTATCTTTTAGATAGATTATAAACTCTTAATCCTTTATTTTTTCCTCTATTATCTATAAAAATTGAAGAATAAGAGGTAGGATCAAATTATTTCTTTTTATTTTAGAAATACAGATGGAAGTAGGACTACCAAATATCTTAAGGTAAGAAACACTTAGTTTATTATTAGACCATATTTATAAGGGTGTATAAATCTATAAATTTTTTTTAGGGACTCTATTTACAATGTGCACAAAATTATTCATGGATTTGGCCCACAAAAATTTAGTAACTTTTGTAGAATGAAACATTGTTCTAGCCATTTCAAAGATGGTTCAATTTTTATTTTCAATAATTCCATTTTGTTTTATGGTTCAACAATAATATGGAGTTTTTAAATCTCTTTGTATATAAAAATTAATACAAAATGAATCATGTTATTTACGAATATATTCACCTCCATTATTAGTTCTTAATTTTTTAATAGAAATGTTAGAAGAATTTTTAACTAAACCTTTATATTATTTGAACTTAGATAACATTTCAATTTTATTTTTAATATAATAAGGCCAATTCATCCTAGGGTAATTATCAATGAAATTAACATCATATAAATAACCATTAAGAGATGCAACTTCTAGAGGTCCTCTAACATCACTATGAATAAGCTCTAAGGGATGAGATGAGTTAGTATTATGATTTTTTTGAAAGGATTTAGAGTGTTTCATGATAAGTATAAATAACAATAAGACCAACCAAAATATCATTACAAGATATACCATATAAAATTATAAAATTAGCATGACCTTGTATTGCATGCCACAATTGAGTTTCATTTAAAATTTATAATTAAAGAACCATACAAAATAATTAGAAAGCATACATAATCCATTAATTTGAATCCCTTTAGTAATCATAGAACTGTATTAATTCTTAATAAAATATTCATCCTTTAGAAAATTTTCTATGAAATTATCACTTATAAGATGAGAATAAGATAACATATTTTTCTTAAGTTTAGGAACATAGAAAATATCATTTAAGAATCCATTTGAAAATTTAGCTTTTCCTTGTCTAGTAACTATGTACATGTGAATAACACATACTAAACTATGCACTCAACTCCTTGAGGTCAAGCCAAGGTAGATGACATAATTGAAGGGCTATGGATTGGATTGGTTTTTGGGTGGAATGAGGTTTGGAATGAGAAGGTGTAAAGAGGTTATCATGATGGAACTAAAATATATCAAAAACATCACAATGCTTGTTGAAAGCATTAAATTATGTAGAAATATAACTATAGGACAATTCGGTATCTAAGATCATAAGGAGGTGAAGTTATTAGTTGATTCTAGGATTGGGGAAATGTGGGAGATTAGGCTGAATGACTCATAAGAAGATATCTACTCTATCAGGTTGGCCATATTAGTCAATGTCATCCACGAGTGTTCATGATATAGGAAGAGGCTAGATCTAAGGAGAAGGTGGGAATGAGAAACTAGGCCTATTTAACATTGTGATGATAACCTATATTCTAAGGGAGGATAATGATTTATAGATTAGGAATCCATTATTACTCCTATAAGACATTTAGAGAGTGAAAAATGAGGTGGGGGATTGTGATGGAATGGAAGACCTCTCTCCTAAGATTGATATTAATATTAGACTAATTAATTCCTAAAATAAAATAATTAAAAGTAGGAAGCAATCAAAAAACAATTTTATTTTTATTTTTAATTCATACAAAGCGAGAAAGAGAGATCTATTTTAGCTATGCAAATTCTGATTTTTAACCTTTCTAGATGCAAGCTATATGAAGGTTTTTATTGATATGTGAATGGATATACTATGAAAACTATGTTATATTAACATTAATATGGTTTAATAAAATATATAATCTCTAAAAAACAAATACTTTGAGTTTTTTAGATTTTTCTCTCACCCAAACAAGTCAAGAACAAGTTTAAACCTTTCTAGGTGTTGGATGCTAGTTACAAACAATATATTTGAAATGCAAATTAATGATCTAGGTTCTTATTTTTTTGATAAAATTAATTACAACAACATGCCCAATTTATGTAACTAATGAAAAATAATAATCACAATGGTACCACTTGTTTACCTAAGTTTGTCTAGGGTTTTGCCTGTCATTAATTGCTTGTTTTGAGAATAAAATAACTTGTTCTAAAGTTGAAAAATAGTTATTGTAATGGCTAGAAATATATGGTTTATTTTATAACATTAACCTAAGGTTTGAATGTAGGATTATATTAAGAAAATAATAAATTGAAATGAATACAAGAAAACAAGGAAATTAATTACTATTATTTTATATAAGGATGGTAGAGAAAAGAAATATTTTTCCTATCATAACTTGAATTTTCAAAAATATATTCTACTAAATAAATAAATATAAGCTAAGAATCTCCAAATTGCTCCTGATATAGACCAGCTAAAGGCAAGATATTTTTTGTATTGTAGTCCTTAGTCTATTGGCTCTTTTTACTCAAACGCTAATGTTATGACCTCTCTAAAACTGAGGGTGAATAAATCATTATCGTAAATGGGAGAAGAAAAGAGACACAAATCTAAAGAAAGAACATTTGACTGTGGCTAATTGTAGATACCATTTGTGAAGACTTGGTTGTAATAATAATGGCTCACTATATATATAAATATGTAGTCAAACATGTGAATAATTAAAGCAAAGATCCAAAGAAATTGTAGAACGTTGTGGTTGTAAAGGTTTCAAAACTCTTAAACTCCAATACAAATTTTTAGATCTAAAATCAAGTCAAAATTAGCTTACTTATAAAACAATAATGAATATTGCATGGAGTTTAATTGATTTGAACTTAGATGGGACTCAAAATGATTGGAAATATAAGAGGGAGTGAGCTGGGCCTATTTAGAGGTGAACTTGGGATGGAAAAATTAATAAACATGATAATTAGTATGAAAAATGTATCAAGGAATGAATCACAAAAGATAAATTTAAAAGATAGAAAAATGGTGATGAAGTTGACCTTATTTTCAAGGGTGATTATGGAACCACCACATTAGGGGATAAAACCAACCTTAATTTAATAAAAAAACACCCTATTAGGACAAAAATGTTGTGTATATTTACACAACCAAAATGATGAACCTATCATCAATATGATAATTTTATAACCTCATAGGGTGGTTCCACCACTTGATAGGGTGGTTTCATCACTAATGACAAGTTTTTGAAAATAGGGTGTGGAAATCTATAAGGGCCAATAGAAGGGGGTTTTGAGGGACCTATAAGAGAGAAAGAGGGAAGAAAAAGAGGGAAAAGTGTTAGAGAGTTCTATTTGAGCATTATTAGGATGTCACTACATCATCATTAAACCTATCATGTCAAGAATGTTGAATCATATAAAAATTAGATGCATACATATTTCCCCCTCAGGAGGACATCTTGTCATGAATTAATGATGGTGTAGTCCTAAGTAGTGGCATGTAGAAGGGAAATAGGAAGTTAGAAATACTTATTTTGGCAGAGCAATGAAGCTAATTGACTCTACACAACCTAAAAATAAAATATAATAATCAAGTGAAATGTGATGAGAAATTAAAAAATAAACCATGTAATGAAATTATTGACAACAATACATACCTTATATGTGGGAAGATCATACTACCTAAAACATCCCATCAAGGGATTGAATACGACACCAAATAGGTAGAAACCTGCAAAACCATAAAATATGCTACGAAAGATATAAATTCATTATAATATTAATTTTAAACATGAGTTATATAATTTAGAAAGACTATGATTTGTAAATATGAAACTATGTGTAAACTATGAGAATATGCCAAAGTTAGAAACTTTTAAAGCTAAAATGGTTAGTTTATTAACTGATATATTCAAAAACTTGCCAAAAACTAATTCATTTGTGCTAATTTCTTGTGAGATTTATTGAGCTCTAGATTGTCTATGACCATTTTGAGTGAGAAAGTAGTCAATGAGAATAGGATGATGACAGGATGACAAATCTACTAGCAATAGGAGATGTAGGTCAAGATCAGGTATATCTTTTGTCCCTTTTCCCTTTACACCATTTTTGTAAATTTATGATTAAATATTGATATAAATCTGATAAATTTTTAAAAAAAGTTTTAAAATGTTTGGTGGTAAGGGTAGAATAGGAAAATATAAATTATTTATCAATTATGATATAGATTTTTGGAGCTTTTGAAAGGCACATGGATGGAAATTCTATAACCATCATTATTTGCATGGGAGTAGTTGTGTAACCACCATAGAGGGTAGTTATATAATCACTTAGGGTGGTTACCTAACCATTACCTAGGGCGGTTACATAATTTCTAAATTCAAATAAAGGTTGTTCTGCTTGCTAAAACTAGACTCCAAAACTTGCAATTTTTCTTAGTTTGACAACTGAAGTTGGTATTTGATATAACTTAGGGTATTTTATTTATTGTAGGGACCTTACATACATTAGAGTAGATCTTAGGAGTAGGAGTGGATCGCCTAAGTCTTGACACTTTTGAGGATCAAAGAACTAGACATCCTTGATTCGTGCTAGGATCTTGTGGATTGTGTAAGTGGGGATCATTTCACCTTCTAACTAGTTACTTTGTGACATTTTAAAATATTGGGACCTTGATTAGAACATGTTTGTGTTCCCTTAGGCCCCATGATTATGGATAATCAATTTTGTTGATGTTTACCATATCATGAGCCTTTCCATGACTAGTCAATTAGTATTTATTTGAGTTACTAATAACATTCATGAGGCCCAAATTTGGGTAGAGAACTTATAAGATGCCAACTTACCTGATGTGGTGTGGAGTATGGCATGAAAATTTATCAAGTTGAAGGGCCAATGATCCCCTAAATGTATAAGGTTGTTATTGGTATCCTTACCTCCCATCTAGTAGGAGACAAGGGTACTATTGGCTATTTTAGCCACCAAAAGGTCTTGGGAACCTATATACAAAGAGGGATACATTTTTCTAGAATTGGCTAGAATAGAATCCCTTAAAATCATCTTCATGGTATCTAGGTTGTAGGCATAGAAGTGTGTTCAAATTTAAATTTAGAGCGTGATAAGGGTGAATGCAGTTTCTATAGGTTGTGTTTATAGAGCCTTTAGACAATCTTAAAGCACAAAGAAAATATTATCAAATGAGTCACCCTTAATATTTATTCTATAAGCATATTTATTATCAAAATATGAGTCAAGAATTTTTTGTGAAGGAGAGTCTACAAAAATCCCAAAGATTTCATAATATTTTTCTAAGTATTTTACTCTAGGAAAATTATGTCATGACTTGTCAGAACTTTTACAATGACAATTTTTGTGAAGGCTCTAGGTCTTTGGAATAATTGTTATGATGATCATTTTTATAAAGGTTTAGGTATTTGAAATAATTGTTATGATGTTAATTTTTTTGAAGGTCTAGGTCTTCAAAATAAATATTCTAATAAAATCTTGCACAAAATATGTGACAACAAAAGTTGAGAAGAAGAAGGTTGCTTCTATAAAGATTGCATTATAATTTTTGTGTCAAAGTTGTAGGCAAAAGTTATAAAAGATAAAGCCCCAAATAAAACTTGCATATAATAGACTAAGTTTAGATCAAAATTTATGAAGAAAAGAGAAGGAATCACTTTCATAAATATTATGTTGGATATTTTATGCAAAAGATGAGTGATAATTTTCATGAAATCAAGATGTATGGAAGATGAGTTAAAGGTTTTGCAAAATGTGAAGACAACATTTTTTTTGAATACCCATAGCCAAATCAAGTGTGTGAAGATAGAAACCATAAAAAATTGCCATATGTTTTAAATATAATGTAGTAGATTAAAGTTGATAGGGGTCTACCCATCACAAAGACGTCCTACCTAATTGGCTCAACAATATGAAAGAAGATCTAATAGGTTTGGGAACTATTATGGTAAATAAGATGGTGGTGGAGAAATCTAGGCCATAAGTCTCATTCTCCATGCATGAAATATGCATTCAATAGAAATAAAATCCAAGTATGACATAGGAGGATAGAAGTGGGAAATGAATGAGGACTAAATTTAGTTTGTAACTACCTATTCATGATCGAGCATGCCTATTGCTGTCCTAGAATGAGAACATGGGCTAGTTAATACCATATGAAGGAAAGTGTCAACTTATAACTCCTATATTGAGAAAGGAGGTTAGTTTTAATAAGATAAAATGAGTCATAGAAGTCTAAGAAACTCCTACGTCACCTTTCATGAAGCCATCATCAAGCAAAACCAATGCATGTAGAAGGGGAATCTAGGACTATTTTCTTATTATTTTTGAGGTTGTAACTACTCTCATGATTGGATGATATCCATCATGAATTTATCAATGTCCTCCTTCTCTCTTTCCTCTATATTCTCCTATATGTATTCTTGAAATTGAAGTTGAAATGATCATCCACATGAGTATGGTTAAGCCTCATTCCTTTTTTAATCCTTGTGAATTAATAGATAACTAATTTTTACCTTCTTCTATGATTGGATTTAGTGTGTATTCATGAATAGTTGATCTAATCATGTGATGATTTAGTTATCCTTATTTTATGTCCCATTTTCTTAGCTCCATGCAGTTTTATTTCACTCTTGTAGGTTGTAGTTAGTGTAAAATCAGATTCATACATTGATTATTAGTGGAGATATTTCTTCCCTCTTAGTTTTGCATTTAATCTCTAACCCCTCTACAAAATACTGATGCAAGAGGACAAAATTAGGAATTGTGTAGTGTTAAGTGAGTTATATATTTCATTTGTGGACCTAAAAATGAGTGGTGTATAATCAAGGGAGCCAACCCTCTCTAAAGATTCACTCAACCATTTAGGTCACCCAAATCCTAGGAGTGTTTCCATTATGTTAATTGGGTGAGGGGATTTGAAACACATGCTCAAAGGGTACAACTCAAAGTGACAATAATTTATAACATGAATGGTGGGACCATTTCATGGTCCTTAAATCATCTATTGAAGAGTTTTGCTGTGTTCTTCAGTACATCTTACCATTCAAGGTAGTTTATTCAATACCATGGTGAATCCAAGTATCACCTCTATTGGTTTAATCAGTATAAGTGATTAACGGTATAACTTTTCACATCCCATTTCATAAAAATGTTATTATTATGTCTTCCTATTTTCCATATCAGATTGAAAATACTTCTAATTTTGTCTCAAATAATTCTATCTTTTCAAGATATACTCATTCTTATAGTGTTAACCTCCTTCCCACCCGTGCTCTACATTTTTGGAAACTTACCCATGCTTATGATCAGACTTTTGAAGGTTATGTTGCTCCCAATTAGTAGTATGACCCTCCTAATCAACCCCATCAAATTATTAGAGATATGTGTCTATATTTTTAGAGACAACTAAGGGAGATTGAAAGAGACCAAGAATATAGTAGGTAGTAAGAAGAGCTTACTTATTAAGATTATCTCCATTAGTAACTTGGTTATGTATATTGCATCCAAAGAGGAGCAGATGTGTCAATGTAACTACAAAAGGTGAAATTTAGTCAACTTTATCTATTCCCAATTTTAGACAAGATTCTCCCTCCATAGCCTAGGCTAAACCCACTCAAAAGGAGGATCCCACATTCAATATCCCAAGATTTAATTAGGGGAAACCTTTTGAACTTCTAAGTAAGTCTTCCTACTTTAAAATGTGAAGTTTTTAAAGTCTCCATTCTTTTAAAGAGCCTTTTTCTATGCAAACTCAACCTAATATCCCTTAGGAACAACCCTCTCAAAAGAATATTCTTCCTCAAGATCCTCAAACTCCCAAACCATGGTAGCCTTCTTGGATGAAACATCTTGATTTTAGGATGGTAAACCTTGTTAAGGCCACTCCTCTCATACCAAATCAAAATCAAGAAGAGGAAAAGGTTATAGGAGCTAAGCCAATAAAAATTACAAGTTTTAGGAGTGCTTATTTAAACCTAAAACCAATTCATGAGTGAGAATAGATCATATTACCTCATATTCATCTTAGAATGAGCATGTTCATTTCAATTTATCAATTGAACCCTCTTGTCCTCTCTCCATCTCTAGTTTAAAAGGAGGACCCATTATATGGAAAGAAAATGAAGACCATTTAGGTGAAGAGGAGGATATTTCAAGTGAAGATGATGAGGAAATAATTATTGACAACCCTCTTTGTGTCACTAAACTAGAAATATTAGACCTATTACAAGAAGAAGATGAGCATGATCAACTAGAGAAATAGAATAGTGAGCAAATGGAAAAGGATGAAGAGGAAGAAGATAATCTTGATGAGAAGTCAATTCTTTCTAATCAAGAATGCATTCAGGAGCATGAACAAGACCTCTCTTTAAAAAATGAGCTTCCATTTATTATGGAAGAGGAAGAAAATTAACCTGGTTAGCATGGATTTGATCTCAATAAGGAGGAAGTGGTATCTAAATATGAGGGGTTAAAGTCCCCTCATGAGGATGATTTCATACTTCTAACATGATTAGGGAACTCTCTTTCTCCATTAAAGAAGAACTAAGTTTATTTCCTTCTATCCCAAGGGAAGAGTTCAATAAGTAGAGATAGGTTGGTCCTATCAAATTATTTGATGAACTACCACTTTATGTAATTAGGGAAGAATATGAAGATGAGAAAATGTAAAAAAGGAGCATGTTCTTTAAGAAGAAGACCCTAATCAGCTCAAGATCAACATGTAGGAAAAAGAAAGTAATAGGGGGTCATAGGATTTGTTTGAAATCCTGGAAGCAAGATATGTTCCTCTTCAAGGGGACTATAGTTTGATTAAGACTGAGGAGTGTAACTTTGGGAAACAAATCAAGAAAAAATAAAGGGGAAGCCCATTAAGTTTGCATTCCCAAAGGTTAGGTTTAGTTGGTATTGATTTATTTGATATTTTCAATGCTAGTTATCAACTCCTTGATGAACTTGTAGACACGCATATACTCCTAAAAGACAATGTAATCCTATTTTAGTCTTAGCTTGACATATTTGTAGCCAACATGACTCACCTTGATGAACCTATACATATAATCAAGTGGTCCATCAAATTGGCAAAGCTCCTAGTTACCATAAGCAAGTCATTAAAATCATAGGAAGATCATGGGGTTTGTATTATGTAGCTAGGTGCAAGAAAGCCACAAAAAGGCTCACTTGAATTAAAGGGTATTTACAACCTAGATGAACCTCTCCCAACCCAATGGGGTGATCCATCCTTCAATCAAGATGGGCTTGAGTAGGTATTCATTACCAAAAACATCTTTCCTAAATCCAACTGAAGAGAAAGCATTCACCCCACTATGCTCATCATATAATGACATGTTGGAACAAAATGGAGAATATCTAAGAGGTTTATGATTTGATCCAAGTTGGATAGAGGTGTGTTGAAAATTTTTACTTAATAAGTTAGATGTATTTTCTTTCCTTGAGTGCTGATGCACATTTTTTTAAGTCCAGTTGCTTTTATCTTTCCTTAAGTGCTTTGATATAGGTTGTTGTTGTCCTTTATTTATATATTATGTATGTGTTTAAGGGAAATAATTTGTATTTTAAATACATCCAATGGTGTACCACCATGTTATAGTCAAGTTTCCATCTTCAGAATGAGTGTGTTGATTGCTTGTAAGACTCCATGCCTAATGAATGCATCAAGCCAATTGGTATAGGTGTTTAAATAAGCAAACACCCTTATGAAGTCACTAAATTTTTGGTTATTTTATCCACCAAGAGGCCTTAGGATCCTGTATATAAAGAGGGGTATATTTTTTGTAAAATTAACAAGATAGAATCCCTTACAAGCATATTCATGATGTCTAGGTTACAGGCATAGAAATGTGCTCATTTAGAGCATGATAAGGGTGAACATGGTTTCTACAGGTTGTGTTTGAAGATCCTATATGTAGTCTTCAAGCACAAAGTAAAGATGGTAGAGTTGAATCCCATTAGGTTTTGGAGAGGTTTTAGACTATGAATAAAATTAATTTAGGGATTTAATATTTCTTTTAGTCTTCACAAGGTTTAGTATAAGTTTGGTGAAATGGCTTAGTCAGAAAAAGTAAAAGACTTAGCAGGTTTTCAAAGGTGGACTTCAAAATTTTTGGAAAGGAAGTGGTCTTTGAGTTTCTTTTCAAAATATGAGTCAGAGATTTTATGTGAAGGAGAGTTTTCATAAATCCTAAAGACTTTGCAACATTTTTTTAAGCATTTTACTCTTCATGAAAAGTGGGTCATGACTAGTCGAAACTTTTGTAACAATTTTTTTTACAAAGGATTTAGGTCTTTAGAATAATTATTGGGAAAATAATTTTCATAAAGTTTTATGTCTTCATAATAATTTTTGTGACAATAATTTTCATGAAGGTTTAGGTATTCATAACAATTAATTTGAAAAAATATGGCACAAAATATAGACAAAAAAAGTCATGAAGAAGAAGCTCTCTTTCACAAAGATTACATAATTTTTTTAATGCAAAAATTATAGACAAAAGTTGCAAAAGACAAAGGCTCAAACAAAACTTATGAGTACTAGACTCATTTTAAGATAAAATTCGTGAAGAAGAGATAAGGAATCACTTTTATGAAGATTTTGTGGGAAAGCTTAGTTAAAAGTTTCTTGAAGGTAAGATACATGAAAGATGAGTCAGAGGTTTTATGAATCATGAATACCACAAAAGTTTTGAAGAACCATATATAAGTGAAGTGAGAGAAGACATAAACCATGAAAAAATACTATATGCCCTCAAGAGAATACATTAGATAAAAGTTGATAGGTGTTTGCCCATCATAAAGACATCTTAATTGACTGGCTCAATAGCATTGAAGAATCGTTAATGGGTTTTAGAGCTATTATGGTAGAGAATATGGTGGTGGATAAATCTAGGCCATAAGTCTTATTCTCAATGCATGAAATATGCATTCAATGGAAATAGAATCCAAGTATGGTGTAGGAGGCTATGCATGGGAAATGAATGAGGACTTAATGCAATTTATAATTACCAATTCATGATTGAGCATGCCTATTACTTACCCATAATGATAACATGGGATAGTTAATACCATATGGAGGTAAGTGTCATATTATAAACCCTATATCAATAAGGGAGGTTAGTTTTAAGAAGACATGATGAGTCAGAAGGCCAAGAAAATTCTATGCCACCTTTCATGAAGCCATCATCAAGTAAAGACAACACATGCAGAAGGGGAATCTAGGATTACCTTCTCATTATTATTTTAGGTTGTAACTACTCTCATGATTAGAAGATAACCATCATAAAATTATCCACATCCTCCTTCTATATTTCCTATCTATTCTCCTATATGCATTCTTACAAGTGAATTTGAAAGGATCATCCACATGAGTATGGTGAAGCATGTTCCTTTTGTAATCCCTTTGAATCAATAGATGACTGATTTTGACCTCCTTTTATGACTGTGTTTAGTGTTTATTCATGAATGGTTAATATTATCAGGTAATGATTCATTTATCCTTATTTGTTGTCCTATTTCCTCACCTCTATGCATTTTGAAGTCGCTCTTACAGGTTGTAGTTAATAACATACTAGATTCATGCATTGATTATTAGTGGAGTTCTTTCTTCCCTCTTAGTTGTGTATTTAATGTCTATTCTCTCTAGAAAATATTGATGAAAGAGGATCAAATTAAGAGTTGTGTAATGTAAAGCTAGTTAGGTCATTTATGCACCTAAAAATGAGTGTTAGTGGTCAATACATTTGGTACATTACCTCTTTTAATTTCATGTTAAGTTTCTCTCTCTCCCTTTTCCTTGTAGTTGAATAGGGGTATCGTTAGTCTTACATGTAGAAATAAGGGAGATAACCATATAGAGATTAAATCCACCATTTAGGTCACCCATAGCCTAAGAGTGTTTACATTATGTCAATTGGGTGAGGGGAATTGAATCACATACTCAAAGGGTATAACTCAAAGTGAAAATAAGTATTGATATTTTATTATTTAGTTGGTTGTTGATTGTGAAACATATTGAGGAGAGGGGAGCCAACTACTCCTAAATATATTATTTATTGGCTTTGACCTATAAGGACCTTTACTACATGTCTCATTTGTATCCCCTCTTAATGAACTACCCAATATTTTTCTTGGGTTGGATATATGAATGGATCATCCCTTATCATATGGGAGTGCTTATTAGAGAATTTGGGGACATCCCAACTACTAGATAGATGGATGTGGTTCCATTCAATGATTTACCTTAAGAAGTGGGGACATTAAAAAAGGATGACTTGATTGCCCTACCCTACTAGGACATGGTTAGGAAATGGGTCGATGAGGGGGATTATTTTTTAGTATCCACCTAGGCTACTCATATTCAGAATAGGAATTTATAGGTTGAGGTACACCCTATAGATAGAGTACCATAACAATTAGACATGCCACATGTGAGAAAACTTAATTTAGCTAAGGTCATCTAAAGGGGCATATAGGAGGTGAGAGATTATAGATTGGGATGCCACCTACTTATGAGAGGGTTTCCCATCACCTCACTAGTTCAACTAGGAGTGGAATAGGGTCCTACTTTATAACCAAGGGAGGAGGAGGCTAGTGTGTATCAGGACAATAATAGATGGGCCCACCACCACCACCACCATAATAGGGCCTCACTCAAGAGAAACATGCACATCAATAACATTTTTGAAGTGGAGATGGTGAGGATCCAAATTATATTGAGCTGGAGGAGGACTTGGAAATTAATGAGGAGGAGGTCACATATAAAGATTCTAACCTTGATTGGCATGAGGGGAACCTAGGTAAAATGTTGATTTACATATTTACATTTATAGTTTGCACTTAATTTTGTAGTTTGATTGTTTAACTTATTTTACATGTTTTGTATTTTTATAACAACTAGATCTAACATTGATTTTGCATTCTATGATTTTAAATACTATGAGTGGGTGGAGGATCATTATCAAGGACACCCTAATCAACCTTTTTTAGCTAAGCACTAGATTGATTAGATACTATATTATAATAGATATTAGACTCCTTATAGGGATTAGATGGCATACAAATGTCTTTTCCCTAGTGTACCATGCATCTATAATGTTGAAAATATTAAATATGAAGAATAATACCTTGTTTGATAGAGTGAAGAGAGCAGAGGCCATGATAAACATGATGGTGGGTGGAGGAGGAGGTATAAAATATAACCACATGATATGGAGACAATTTCAAAGGAAGGTGCTAAAAGGGGCCACCAAATTAAAATTCAAATTGGAGAGGGTGAGATAAAATTTGAGGAAGGCACTAGTAGGAGACATCATTAGAGAGGTAGTCCCCAATACTCCTCTACATTAATACCTTCTCACAAGATGAGGATAGGCTCCTAAGACTTGTTATATACTTTTTTATATACCATTGTATATGTTTATTCTTTTTTATATGCCTCGAGGCACATTGGCCCTCGATAGAGGTACTTGTATTGGACATCATTTTTTTATAGACTTGATAGTTATGATGTGTGTGTGTGTGTGTTTTGGTTCATCTTAGTGATTTTTAATTCATGTGTTGTGGGTTTAACTTACATCTCTTGATTTTTAGATTTTTCACTCTGGATGACTAGGCATGTGATGATGTACCATGTATCTTTTTGCTTTTTAATATACTGCTATAGAATATTCTTATGTATATGGGAAAAAATATATGAAAATGATGTAATTATTTAGAACATGTATGAAATTACTAATGTGCTAACACTTGTTTTATAGGTGATGACTTATTTATTTTGTTTACAAACATATGACTTTAAATTTGATATAAAGGATGAAAAAGCAAATAGGGTAAATGTGAGAGGATGAAAACCATAAATAAAAATTTCAAAATAAAAAGAAATATGTACTAATCCTTACAAATAAAGTCAAAAATGAAATTCATGTTATACTTAAAAAATACTAACTTTATGATTTTCATCTAGAGATAACTAGTTTTGATAGAATTGGTAAATGGGAAAAGGTTTCCATTTAAAACATAGGCTTGCAAACAATTTTTTTTGTAATAACTTTCTATTTGGACACTTTTTGATTTGATATTGATTCTAAAACTAGATTTTATATTCTATTTGTGACCCCTAACACCTAACCTCATATGACTAGAAAGACACATGGGCTCATTACCAAAGGCTAAATGTAGGTGAGTAAGGGAACCTATCCATATTGCTAACCCCACATAACCAGTAAGATGTGAGGGATGTAGAGTTTGAATTTTTGTATTTGCATAAGCTTTTGATTTTCACAAGAGTGTCTAATTTTCTATTTGTAAGGACTCTACCCCTAACTCTTCATCCCACACAACTAGTAAGATATAAGGACTCATCACTAAAGATCAAGATTAGAGAATACAATCACCCACTTTTGAGCATGCTAATGTTCTAATTTATAAGGTACTAGAAGAGGAGACTCTGTCAAGCACAAACTTATATATTAGACTATAGGATAACCTTTTCTAAGTTATGTAAGAAGTTATAAGTAAAATAGATATACTCTGATCATAATATCTAAGGAAAGAATCAATATAATGTTAATATTAAGAATGTTTTCTATGGGATAATAGGGTGATGGAATAATGTGATATGCAACATTATGAAAGTTTTACACTATGTGAACTAGAAATCAAATAATCACCAAACAACTTATCTAATATGTAGATGGAAATGAAAAATATGAAAATACAATGCACATGAGAGTACTAGATATATAAATTTTTTAGATGTAAAGAGTTCATGGAATCAATGAACTCTTTTCCCTCTAGAGTGCATAATCGATAGGCTTCATTTTTGAAGTCTTTTATCACTCGGTAGGGGCCTAACTAGTTAGGCTTGAAATTGTAACCTTATCCTTTATTTTTGTCAATTTGACTATCGAGTCTAAGGGCAAGGTATCCTACATGAATTGGGTATTCATGAATATTTTTATTGTATTATCTTCCCATAGGATTGGCATAATCAATATGATTATTCACATCATTGATATGACATTTGTCTAAGGTTTCTAATTTGGCTAGCCATGCCCCTTTATACTCCTCATGATCAAAGATACCTTGTAGGGAAACATGGAGGCTAGGTATATCTACCTCTAAGGGAATAATAACTTCAAATCAAAACATGAGTGAGTAGGGAGTTTCCCTTGTAGGCGTTTTAATAGTTGTTTTATAAGCCCAAATATTGAATAGAGTTATAATTTTCAATCTTATTTAGATTCTTTGATAGTTTTGACTAATATTGAATTCATGATTTTTTTAGTGGCCTCAAACTAGATAATGTCCTGTAGGTACTAAAAAAAGGATGAGTGGTATGATATAGAAAATGTTTTACATAGATCATGAATCTCAAGGTTTTTAAAAGGGGACCCATTA
Source organism: Torreya grandis (assembly GCA_037957365.1). Lineage (NCBI taxonomy): Eukaryota > Viridiplantae > Streptophyta > Pinopsida > Cupressales > Taxaceae > Torreya > Torreya grandis. Next base: position 156,168 of record JARHVA010000691.1, read on the forward strand.
TCAGTAATGATAACCTATGGGACACCAAACAAATAAATGATTTAGTTTAGGATAATTTTTTTGATGACTAAACTTATGATAGTTTTTAATGACATAACCTCCACCCACTTTGTAAAATATTCCATGGCCATGCTAATGAAATGATGACCATCTAAAGAAATAGGGGAAAGCTTACCTACTAAATCTAAACCCCACATGAAGAAGGGCCATGGGTTGACTATAGGCTACAATGCCCTAGTGAAAATATGTATCTCTTGAAAAAAATATTTACATTTCTCACATTTGTTCACATACTCGATGACATTATGGTTTAAATTATGCAGATTTCCATGATGATGATGGTTTGAAGAAACTTCTAGATTCATCATGTTAATATTATTATAAACTAATTTTTCAGACACCATATGGTCTAAAGTATGCTAAAAATATCCTATATTATGGATTTTATAAGTAGTTTCATACCACAAAAGGGCTCAGCACAAACACCACTATGATAATGAAAAAGGACCCTTTTTGACTCCTTTTGGTTGACACACTTTAGTAACATTACATCAAAACATTTATGATAAAGGACCATGTCTAGAATAATGTGTTGGATACAATGATATGAAGGCATAATTTTGTATATGAGTTATAACCTTAGGGGAAAGTATGGTTGATTAGGTAATTAAAAATATCTGTGTACCAATGAAAAGTGATAATAAAAATCTTTTCTATATAGTCGATCAATTTGTTAGTAAATTTAGTGTCGACAAGGTCATTAACTTCCAAGGGATAATCATACAACCAATCTATAATAATATATCCATTAACATAATTTTGGTTGATGTAAGTTAAATTGAATTCATTTAGAAGTGTGATGAAGAACTCAACCTTCCTAGAGAGAGTTGGCTAGGTTAGAAAAGTACGTAAGGATTGAGATCTCATAATAAGTCTTGTTTCTTGATTGATCATATAATGTCACAACTATACATTCATTTTATTTTTTAGTTTGTCGCATCTCATAATTGACAAGTGTGTGGCTAATGAAATAAATGACATGTTTTTAGTTTGTATAATCTTCCTGAGCTAACATATAGGTGAGGGATACCTTAGTTTCTCTAATGTAAAGTATCAAGGGCTTATTTTGATTAAGCACCATGAGGGTGGGGGGAGACATAAAAAAGTGTTTTATTGCTTTAAATACCTCTTGACAATCATATATACAAGTTAATCCACTTGTATTTTTTAGTAGGTTACTTATAGAATGAATGACATAGGTAAAATTAGGAATGAACCATCGAATGGCTCCCAACTTACCTAGGAAATTTTTGATGCCTAATTCATCTATGGGTAGGAGCATTTTTAATATTTCTCAAATCTTGGTATGGTCAATATCAATGCCACGAGAGATGAAATACCCTAGTAGTTTTCTATTGATGACTCCAATCACACATTTTTGGGTTAAGAGTAACAATGTGTTCAATTAAGCATGTTACGATGGTGTGTAACACCTCTAAATGGTCTATTCATCGTATCACTTTCCCTAAAAGATAATTTGTGTAGAGATCCGCCATCTTGTGAAAGAGATCATAGACTATGTGGGTCATGGTCATTTGATATGTTTCTCTTGCATTTTTGAGATTGAAGGCCATCATGACATAATAAAAGGTTCTTAATGGCATAATAAATGAGGTTTTACTTTGATCCTCATTAGAGATGCAAATTTTATTATATCTTAAGAAGACATCCCTTAATGATTATAATTTATATACCACGGTAGTGTCAGCAATGATGTCAATGGATGGGAGATGTAAGTCATATTTTGGACATGGTTTTTTGATATCTTAAAAGTCTATACATATCTAGATTTTACTATTCTTATTGGGAATGGGGATAATGTTGGACATCCACTTAGAGTAGTTCACTAGCTTAAAAAATCCAACTCTTAAAAGTTTGAGAACTTCATCTTTTACCATCAGTGTGACCTTATAATTAATGGGCCTAAGCTTTTACTTGACTGGTTTTATGTTAGGAATTATAATAGGTTGTGAAAAACCACATTGGGTTTTATGCCTCCCATGTTAGTATAAGAAAAAGTGAAAGATTTTGAGAGTTTGGTGAGTATCTATTTAAGGTTTTCCACTTCCTGCACAAATATTGAAGTCCCAAGCTTGAGAAGTCTAGGACTCTCCTCAATTCTGATGTTAATGTTAATGGTCTATCCAATAATAGAGGCATTTCCCTCTTTCAACATATTAGGGGCCAAGGAAAGTTTAGGATATTCACCCTCTATATTGAAAATACCATGTTCATCATCATAGGACACGTAATCCTCAATCTGGTAATAGGAATCTTAATATTAATTTCCAAGGGTTGATGTAGGATAATAGGTGAGGAAAATCCCCTCTTGTGGTGAAATCATGATATTTCATTTTAAGTTCACAAGAACTCAAGAATAAATTTATAATTCTTAGAAAAGTTAAGGAATAAAAAGCCATCTTCTTTTTTGACATGGGCAATGGTTTGTTCATGAGGTGTTTTTTTAATAAAAGGTTCCACCCTAACCCAAACTATGATATCAAAATTTGGTATAGTGAGATGAGGGTCAAAGCATGAAGATGAAGCAGCCATGGAGTTAGTAAGTTGGTTTCTTTCCCTAGGGACTGATTCTATATAAATGAAGTTGAATTATTTATCAATCTCATGTATAATGGTCTTGTATAACTAAATATGTTCAAATTTCATTTGAGAGACCTTAAAAACATGGTTCAAAACCAACTATGAGTTGCCTTAGATCCTTAAGTTTTGAACTCCTAATTTTTTTTCAATGATCATGCCAAATAATAGGGCTTCAAATTTAATTCCATTTTTTTTACAATCAAATTCTATATTGAAACCAAAATGCATGATTCAACCCTAAAAATAAATGAAAATAACTCTTTCCCCAACACCTAGATGGCACTTGGATCCATTGTAGTGGAGGACCCACTGATTGTGTGTGAAAGAGGGATAGTCATCTAGTAAAGTTAATTGGAATTTTGATATCTCAACCATATAGTTATTGAGAATGTAAAGCAAGCCCTCTTGGCATTCCTAGTCCTAAGCATTAGATAAACAATGAGCCCATCCCCTTTGTAGGGTGAATGGAAAGACTTGCAAAAATTTGATATGTACACTCTTGTGGTCTAGATGAAGGAAGAGAATAACTTCTGGGAACTCAAAAGTTTTCTTTTTAATATTTGAGTTGGGGTAACTACCCATGGAAATTAAAAAGGATAGTTATTAGGCCTTCTATTTGGTGTGGGAAGTATGCCAATGTAGTTATGATGATTTTTTGACATGGGCAGTATCCCAAAATAGTTATGGTTTTGATTCAGGGTGGAAGTTTAAGAATATAATTATGCAACTTATAGTAATATTAATATCAAAAGGGTAACTCCATGTTCCCAATTTTTATATGAAGGAAAGCTTGTAAGAACTCAGTGAGTGGCTCTTTGAGGGCCCCCTTCTTCACAAAGGGGATAATAGCTCTCCTTATGAATTTATGGATAAGCATGAGATCCAATATTAATATTTATAGTACCTACTATTAGGGTATGAATCTTCTCCTTGAGCTTTGGCATGTCCAAGGGATAAGGGAAAATCTAGTCTCATGTTTAAGGACTCAAAATATGATAAGAAATACAATTAGGTACAATAAAAAGTAGAATAATTGACATAGCAAGAGGAATTAAACCCCTTGGATCATTAACTCTAAAAAACTAGTATGGCCCTATCATGGTACAATCTAATAACATGCTCCTTAGATGCGTAGAAGCAATAAGAGTAGAAGGTGAAGCATGGATTTCCCCTATGTGGTTGAACATTAGGAGATAGTGTTTGTAATTGTTGGGATGGTTGTTATGAAGGGGGATTATTCATTATCTAATAAATATATCATGCAAATGTCAGGTAAACTAGTTACCCATATCAGGGTTGATAATTTTGAGACTTAGATAAATCATAGGTCCCTACCTCTCATGGGTTGAATGGGAAGACAAATGGTGTATCATTCTTCAAAAGATTGATGATCTCGACTATAGATAGGGTGGAAATTTTTAGGATGGTGATTTATTATGGATTAGTGATATCTTCAATTGTCATTACATACTTCTCTTCTAACTTATATTTTAATTGAGTTTTAGGTATTTCATACCCTTTCTTCAAGAAAACCACTTTAGGATCCATGAGTTCAGTAACATCGACCAACTATGAGGGTTTTGTTACCCCATTGGTAGGTAGATGGTAATCAATGTGTAACCTATGCTACTTACATATGGTTTATTGTAGCATATCAAAAAATTTAGGATCCCCATTGGATACAAAGACATTTCCTAGGTATAGGAACTAGATTCACTGAAATAAGGTTGAAGGGATAGCCTTCATCCTATGTATCCAAGGTCTTACCAAGATCATAATATAGTTGGTATCTTTATCTATGACATTAAACTTTATTAGTAAAATATTTGGACCTAGATTAACTAGAATTAAAATGGTCCCTGTGGAGGTATACTTGAGGCTATCATGTCCTTATAGGGTGTTATGCATCATAAAACAATTAGTTTCTCATAACCAAGATTTTTTAGGAAGGAGAAGGGGACAATATTGATGGCCACTCCATCATTGACCATGGATCTCTTCACATAATTTTTTTAAATCCAATATTGTAGAAATAAGGCCATATGTTCTCTTGTTTCCATCTTAGATTTGAGAGGAAGAGTACATAAATGAAAGAAATAACCAGCATCTCAAGATTACTAACCAAGTGGAGATATATCTAGATTAATGTGGTTTATCTGAGCCTAAAAAATAGTACTAGATAGATGCTCCTAGGGCATCAATTAAATTTGACCAATGGGTGGGGGAGTTTTTGAGTAAATCAAGGAATGAAATATGAGCGAACGTATTGGTTAAATTATAAATAAATCATAGTTCCCCATGGGTTTAGGGATAGACTCAGTTTTAAAAATATTTTAAAGATGAAGAATCATAGGCTAATACTCTCTAGTGAAAGTAATAATATTCACCTCTTCTTCAACTTATAATTCCATGAAACTTATTATTATAGTTTTTACTTGTATTCCTTAATAAGGATCAACATCAGTGTTAGTAGTTCTAGAGGTGGAGGCTTCGACATCATAAGTACATGTTATCACATGATAATTATGTTGAATCAAGTGGTTCTATAGGCCACCTAACTATTTATTTTGGGTAACACATGTTTAGTGGTTAGGAAATGTGTTTTGGTAGACTTGGAGATTTTGATCCTAATGGGTAATATAACCATTTTAAAGGGCTTGGGGGTTTGCATTAGCATTCCCCAAGAACACATTAATACATGTTTGCCTTTGATATTTTGGGAGTCTTTAGATAAATTTATTATATTCCCTATAATTCTAAGTATCATGAACAATAACTCAGTGGAAAAGGCAATAGACATTGGGATCATATTCCCTAGGTCTCATGTTCTTCCCCTATTGACCAAACCCTTGTATAGTATTTCTTTGGTAATAGTTTTGGTTTTGAAACTAGGAGATTACTCAACATTATAATATTTATTTTGATTATGGTTTTGGTGTTGCATATTATGTGGTGATGATGAGTTGAATTCAAAAACATGAATGGAAGGATGTAGATTTTAACTTCTAGCACCCATATTATTAGTGGTATTGGTGTTGCTCATGAGCTGATATTGATTTTTATTCATAGGGTTTGGATTTTTGTTCTAGTTAGTTACATAATTGGTAGTGTCATTCCTATTTTGATTGAGGATCTTGGGACCTTGGTTATTGGTATTGTTTAGACTCACATTTTGAAATACCACATTGTTTTAGTTTGGAGTGATGATGCATTCATTGGTCCCATAAGTTTTTTTTACCACTATTAATAGCCTCCTAGTCAATATGCAAGGCTTTATAAAGAGATTCCTTATTGGATAAATATGGGAATTTATAAACATATTCCCTTATATCCTTGTTAATGGAGTGGAGGAATAGGTCACATAGTTTCTATTGATCTATGTGGGGCAAACTAGTAAAGGAATATAAGACCTGCTACCATATCATGATGAAGTGGGCAATCGGCTCATTATGTTCTTGTTTAGTGTGTAAGAAATATCATATGATAATTTTTAGGAGTTTTTTAAATTTGAAATATTTAAAAAAATTGGCCATGAGTTGGTGAAAATAATGTATAAACCCCTCAGGGAGGTAGTAATACCAGTCAAGCTCTATTCCCTTTAGGGTTTTTGAATTTTTTTGGCAACAGCCCCATCCCAAGGTATAAGTTCCATGATAGATGTAGTATAAGATTTGATGTGTGAATTGGGATATCCTTCCCATTTTAACTTGGGAAGGTCATGTAATAGACGTGAAAGAAGAATCCCTCATATGTTGAGATCAAGAGGCTCTTTAAGATACTCAACGTAAGTCCTCATATCACTAAAGTTTGTTATAATCATAGTAGGACTAAAATGGAAAGGTGGATCACATAGGGGTTAGTTTGGTAACCACTAAGAGGTATAGAATAAGATTGGTAAGGTGGAGTGGAATAAGATATAAAATAGTTATCTAGTTGAGTAGATTTGGAATACATATGAAATTAAGGAGGAAGATTTCTATATGTAGGAGTGGTGGATTATTGTATATGTGGAAGGGTGTAGGTTTATTTATATGGTGTTTTATGAGTTGTTTTTTGGATGAGAGAAGGATAATAATGAGCTTATGTAAGATAATTAGGGACCATCCCTTGACCTAGAGTTTTTTGGTTATTCTTTAGGCCATGAATGACCTGCTAAGGTGTTGATGAATTGGTCCATGATAATGAATGTGTTAAGCCTAAGATTATCCTACATAGGAGGATTGGAGGTGTGAAAGGGGTTAGTTAGAATATTTTGGTTTGGAGAAATATCCATAGAAGTAGTGGTTTCTATTTATACTGATGAGTTGGAGGCATCTTGGGTCGTACTAGGGGTATGCCTATCCAATTGTATATGATTAAACTTATCTTATAAGTGGCTGATCCTTCCCAGATAATGATCATATTTAGCAATTATTTCCATGTCTAGGATTTATAGTTTTATTTATGGCCTAATGGCCATGTGAGGAGTAACCATGCCCCCTAATGAGGGTCATAACATTGGAGTAATGGTGGTTACTCATAGTTTCAGATACATCTCACATCTCCTTAATAGAGACACCACTCCTAGTGTTGGCACTAAGATGAGAGTAATCATAGAATTGATAGTCTACATTGGTTTCAAATGATATATTATTCCATCTCACCAATGATGACTCACTAGAGTTGAGTTGACTTCTCCTATATCCCTTTATGCCAAAATATCTGCCTATGTCCTGTCAAAACATATTCTTGAGGTATGTGAATACCCATAGAATAAATGAAAGGGGGAGGGAAGATGGATAAGGGAGAAAGTAGAAGAATAATTCATGTTGGGTTCAACAATTTGTGTACACATGAATAGTACATGCTAAACTATACACTTGAATCCCCAAGTCAGGCTAAGATAGTCAATGTAATGGATGGGTTATGGATTGGGTTGGTTATTAGGTGGAATGGATTTGGAATGGGTTGTGAAAAGGGGTTATCATGATATATCAAAATACCTAATAAAAATCATGGTGCTCATTTATAGTGTCAAGAAATGAAGAAATAAAGTTTTAAGGTCTTTCAGTAAAATCACAAGGAGATAAAGCTCTTGGTCAATGATATGACTAGGAAAATGAGAGAGATTAGGATAAATGACATGTATTAATAGATATAATTTGTCATGTTGTCTATGCCCAGTTAAGTTCATCCACAAGTGTGAATGATATAGGATGAGTCTAGACCCAAGGAGAAGAAGGAGGTGGGAATGAGAAACTAGCCCTAGATAACATTGTGATGACTACTTCTATTTTGAGGGAGGATAATGATCGATGGATCAAGAATTAATCCTTGCTACTCTAAGGTGTTGAGAGATTAAAAAATTAGGTGGGTAATCAGGATGGAATGAAAGACCTCTCTCCTAATATCAATATTAGTATCTAAATGAATGCCAATTTTTAGATGGGTGCTCTAAACCTATGGAAAATACCTTCTATAAAAAACATGGTGTTTTAATAAGTGTCATCCAAGAGGATGATGAAAAACATAAGTGTATGATCTTATCTATATATATTATGTAAATATTTGTCGTGTTGTTAGAATCAAGGTTTTGTTTGGCTTGCATAGGTAGATAAGGCTTTTGGAAATATTTTGTTGTTTTTATTTGTTTTGTGAATGTTTAATTTAAATGAAATCTAATTACTCAATGAAATAAAAAAATTAAAAGTAGAAAGCAATAATCAAATTGAAACCAAATAAATAGACACCTTTTTTTAGTTTTTCAATTGATTTTTAATGCATACACACACACACACAGAGAGAGAGAGAGAGAGAGAGAGAGAGAGAGAGAGAGAGAGAGAGAGAGAGAGAGAGAGAGAGAGAGAGAGAGAGAGAGAGAGAGAGAGCTATGCAAATGTTGATTTTTAACCTTTCTAGATGTGAGCTATATGAAGTTTTATTTTTTATACTTTTTGATTGATATGTGAATGGAAATTATATTAAAACTATGTTATATTAACATAAAAATGATTTCATAAAATATATAATATCTAAACAAAAAATACTAAGAGGTTCCTAGAGTTTTCTCTCACCCAAATAAATCAAAAACAAGTTTTAGCCTTTTTAGGTGTTGGATGCTAGTTATAAACAATGTATTTGAAATGGAAATGAATGATATAGGTTATTATTTTTATGATAAAATTAATTTTAATAAAATTTTAAATTTATCCAAGAAACTAAATTCATAATCACAATGGTACCACTTGTTTACCTAGGTTTGTCTAGGGTTTTGCTAGTCACTAATTACTTGTTTTGAGAATAAAATAACTTGTTCCAAAGATGAAAAATAGTTATTTTAATGGTTGTAAATGTATGATATAATTTTTAACATTAATCCAAGGTTTGAATTTATTATTATTTTATGAAAAGGATCTATTGAGATGAATACAAGCAAGCAAGGAAACTAATTACTATCTTTTTTGTGCAAGGACGAGAGAGAGAAGAAATATTTTTCCTATTAAAACTTGATTTTTCCAAAATAAATATTTAAGATAATAAAAAAATAGATACTAATTTAAGATATAATCCATTTAATGAATAAATATAAGCTAAGAACCTCCAACCTGGTCTTGATATAGTCTAGTTGAAGGCAAGCAATTTGTTTTACTATGGTCCTCACTATGTTGGCTCGTTTTGCTCAAATGAAGTTATCAGGAACTCTCTAGAAATGAGGATGAATAAATTAATATAAAAAATAGGAGAATAATAAAAAATACACAACTCCAAATACAGAAAATTTGACTATGTTTGGTTGAAGACATTGTTTGTAAAGACCTATTTACAAGAATAATGGCTCTCCTTATATAGAATTATGTAGTCAAACATGAAATAAATAAATTTAAAAAACTCCAAATTAATTTTATCAAGATATGGATATAAGGATTCAAAAAATTATACTTTGATGAATTTTTTTGGATCTAAAATTAAGACAAAATTGGCTTACTTGTAGAAGAGTAATGGATCTTTCATGAAGGAGCTTAACTGAGTTGAAATGATAGTTAAACTTAAGAGGGAATCAAAATTATTGGAAATATAGGAGGGAGTGAGTTGGTCCTGATTGGAGATGAATTTATTATGGAAAAAGAAATAAATATGATAATAAGCATAAAAAATGTATTAAGGAATGAATCACAAAAGTCAAATTTAGAAGGAAAAATAGTGGTGATGACACTACCCATATTTTCATGAGGTAGTTACTCAACTACTACCTTTGGGGATAAAACCACCACTATAGATTAAAAAACTACCCTTAATTTAATATATAACTACCTTCTTAGGATGGAATCACCATGATTAACCTATCACCAATGTGATGATTTTGTAAACTCATAAGGCAGTTCTTGTTATCAATTTGGAATTCAACCTTTGGAGTAGTTTTAGAAATTCTCCTTATAATTGATATAATGGGATCAATCCAAGGCTATTTGTTTCATATGGTTGGAGTGAATATCTAGAGAGGGTGATGTAAAGCTTTCTCTTAGCCTACAAGTGTTTATGATCTTTATCAAAGGTCTTTTTATCCAATCTTGTGCATTCACTTATCTAATAACTCAAGACTCTTTATGCTACTCATACAACACAATTACAACTTTTGAAACCCTCACTCCTTTGTCTTTTTTCATCTTTCACTCTCTAGCCTTTGTCTTGACTTGTAGCCCTATTTTAGGGAAAATCACCTATTATATTCCTTACATAGACAATTTAAATAAAAATAAATAAATTTGTGAGTACCCTTTTTCATTACCTTTCTTCACACAAAAACTTGAGTTAGGTTCCTTTGCAAAATCTTATACCTCTAGGCTTACTTGACACCCTAATTAGCCCTTTAAATGCACAAATCTCCAAGTTTTGACCATTTTGGAAACACTTTGACAAAAAAAAACTATATTTTACCACCATTGTGGCCAATCCTACTTTAAAATTGATTTTATACTTCAACTCTTCATATAAGTTCAATTTTCTTCTTTAGCTTCTATCTCAATAGGTTTCTTAGCCTAATAGACTACCTATAGGGAGTACAATATGGAATATTTAGGATACAAGTGTGAAAATACTTTATTCACTTATTAAACCCTAGGACATAAAAAATTTAAAAAATTTGAATAATTTTAAGGGTTGAATCTCTCCTTATGGTCAAAACCCTAAAAGTCAAGGTTTTGGGCACTTATGCAGGCTGAGACTGAATATAATTGCATATAATTATCATACAATATTTTAAAGACAATAAAATGATTTGAATAGATTTATATAATGATAATACAACTTTTTATTTCAATTATAAAGTTATAAAAAATGTCAGAATATTCACAACCTATATGACTTAGTCACTTGACACTGTATTTATTTATAAGAAACAGGGATAAAAATAGGGTTTCTCTATCCATCCACATCAAAATAATATTTTAACCTATATTAAGTTTTTATAAAAAATACATGACTATTTTAGACCCTTATCTATCACTTTTTAATCCAAAAAAAAGATTCAATGTAAAAAAACATAGTGTATAGAATTTTGGGTTTGTGGGCTGTATGCTTTCAACGAGTAAGAATCATGACTAAAATGGAACATAAATTTTTTTATCAACTGTATATTAAGAAAATATTATTCCAGTATTTCATAAATTTTTTTCCATCCATAATTTCTCCACATAACTCAATAGAGGAAAGGATTGATACTCAGACTACTCATTGAGCAAAATTGTGTGAGTGTATTCCCTGTTAATAGACTTAATTATCTCCTTGAAGTGACTTAATTACAAATAAATTATAATTACATATATAAAATTAGATAATATAATGTGATAATAAAAAATATAAACAAAAATAAATTATATTATCTCACCAATTTGATTATCCAAGCACTTCTTGTGCTGTGATCAAACATGCAAACTAAATTACACATAAATTTGATATGAAAAACATTCTTTTCTCCACAAGTATTATTTCAATATCCATTCACTCATCTCACTCTAATTTAATGTGTGAGTACCAAAAAAAAAATAATCAAGAATAACTCCTATAAAGGTGCATAACTTAATCTTAAAACTTTCCCTCCGAGAGGCGTCTTTGGTTACATTGCATTATTCATGATTTCACACAATATGACCTTTGACTCATGAAATTTTATAAACCTTATATAGTGTCTAAATCCATTATACATTTTTTTTTTACTCCTTACCACATTTAAAAACATATAAGAGTCCTTAAAAATTCTTGATAATATTCAAATTTTCAAAAGAGGTTTTTGGCAGGAAAAGCTAGAATTCAAATTCTATGCATCTGAGGACTACTTAGACTCCACCTTATGATTAATCAAGACTTATAACACAAATGAGAAAATTAATATACTACCTAAAGACAAAATTAAGTCAACATTTTTGTCCTTATAGTATGCCCCTACATTAGAGGGTTGGCTTCCTTGATGAATCACCTAAACTAACACTAACAATAATACATCTATAAGGAAAAGGGAGAAATAAAACATAAACTGAACCTAAAACCTAAGATAGATGATGAACCAATGATGTTATGATATATATACAAAAATATTAACATCATAATAAAACTCAACATGGACCAAAATTCCTATAAACATTCTTCAAAATAGGTTCTTCATACATCAATGTTTCATATGGAGGTCTTGAATCATGCATAACACTTGAAGGGATAATTAAGAAGCCCTATATCAGACATAATTATCTGGTTTTTACAATAATTCACTAACATAAACAACTTCAACACAACATATAACTTATATAAACTTTGCCTACTAATATCAAGGTGAAGAACAAAGGACATACAAGAGTAAGAATGACTTCTATTATAAATGTAGATCAACTAAGTATCAAAATTATAAGATGATAAATTTGAGAAAATAATTAAATTATGAAAATTATATCAAAATCTACCAAAAATACCAATATAAAATTAAAATATAGAGCCAATAAGATAAAAAAATGCCAAGGTAAATGAACATTCAAAACCAACATTTCAATCTTAAATCTAAGTGCTCTAAATCAAGATCAAAACAAGAAAAAGACTGTGATTATGGATTTTGTATTACCTTTTAGACTTATATTTTATGATAGCATGATATTGGATTGGTAATAGACCAAGATAAAGGCATGGACTAATTTTTCATGGATTTTTCTCATTGTTTAGAATGGAGGGTAGGTTGATTATTTATAGAGAGTGAGGAATGAAGATCAATGGATAGAATTCAAATTTGGGTGTAGGAAGATCGATGGTGGAGAATTATTCAAGAAATCAATTCTATACGAGGGAATGTTATAGAGGTATAAGCTTGTAGTGTCTTTTTGGAATCCTAATGATAATTAGTAGTTAATTAGTCATGTGATTATGGGGCTATAAAGAGTCTAGAGTTATAGGAGAGGCTAATCATAGGCTAGGGTAGGTGGAAGGGAATTTTAAATTCCCAAATATTAGATAAGTGGGATTAGTTAGTAGATAATGGGGACTTAGGTGAATTAATTAGGCATGGGATGTTATAAGGTTAGTGTAAGATGGGGGATATATTATAAATATTATATTATGATTAGGATAATATGATATAAGGACAAATTAGATGGAAAAAGATTAAATTAGTGATTTTAGTGATGAAGTGAGCAAATTTATATGCATATATTTTTCCCCTCTTTGAAAGGGAATTGTGATTGGATGAAGTGGAAGGAGTAATGATATTTGAAATAATAAAGACACTCATGACTAAAGGTTAGTAAATGATGTTAGTGGATAAGAATCACACAAGAATACCAATGTGAATAAGGTAAAAACCAATCTTATATTGATTCAAAAGAATTGAATTTTAGTATTACAAATGGGAAAAGTCTTGTCATACCCAATGGAGGGATATAATGAGAGGCATTATCAACCCCATTTATAGGAAAATGATACAAGATAGAACTATGAAGATACATAAATGTAGTTGTTACAACATATTCAGCCTATTCATGAAAGAAATATAGATAAAAATCAAGCCATAATTCCTTTTACAATGCCCTCATACCTACCATGATGAAGATTACCTAAATTAAGTGGCATAAGAGTGAAGGAGAGGGACTTTAATTTGATAAATTTATCTCTTCATGGTGTTTTGATGGAGAATAAGTGTGTCTTAACTCATGAGACCCCTATCTCCAACTCTAACTTGCCTAATTTCCACTTCCTTATGTCTAAAAAAGTTAGCTACATGGTTGACTTGCGTTGAACACTACTTGACCTTGTGTAAGTTACTTCTTTTAGGGAAAATTTTAATTGATTTTTTAGGCCTAAATTATGGTTAACAATCATGAAAGAGCATATAGTGATTAGCCACATGTTGATGGGTTACCTCCTTAATGCATTGACTCTCCATTAAGGTCTTGAATGGCCTTGATTTTTTACCATGATCATGCTTGACCAATTTACTTATCAAATCTCAAACTAAAAATAATTTATATATACCTTCTAATGACCTTGTATAAGGATAGAAGGTTAGTGCTACTCCTTGAGGTCTTGATCTTGTATCATCAGGATTTACAATCTTGAGAAATCTCATTAGAGTCTTGACGCTTCATGCTTTCTAATGCATGAAGAGTCTCTTTCAATGTAGCTTCACACCTTGTTTAGTACTTGAAATTTTTTTGCTACTACTTGATCATCATCATGGACTTTCTAGATTTATTGAGTCATCATCAACATAATAACTAACTTCAACCTTTAATCACTTCATTCCTAATATATTTTGTAGTCTTAGCCACCATGAAGGATCATCAAGAAATTTTAGGCCTAGAATATTGGTGCTATGCCTCTCAAACTTGGTTATAACTTGCATGTTCATTTGACTTTTTTTCCTCTTCTAATAATCATTCCTTAATTCTCATGAAGCTTATGAAAACATACACTATTGTATAGTTATATGTAGGCCTTACTCTTGGGGAAATCAATACTATCCAATGCATCATGAGGGATATGAGGCCTCCCTTGTTGTAACCATTATAATCCTACTTTTCTATGAAGACGTTCATTGTGTCAAAATGCCTACAATTTGCTCATAGCCTAAGATTAAACATGTATCATTACTATAATATGAGAGATATTAGAGCAGTCCTTTAAAGAGCAAACTATAAGTATCATATTTTTCTTCATGTATAACCCATGTAATTTTACTTCTTGATCTTGTTTAACCTGAACTCCTTGCTTTCTTATACAAACCTATAATTATGGTTATGGTGTAGACCTACCATCCAATTATAGAACTTGATGAAGGCACACAATATCATGGAGGCTTGTTTCTTGTCTTGAAAATTTAAATAAAGCCTCTTATATGGTGAATACCTATATTCACTATTGGATACCATCTAGGGTGATTTTGAACAAACTTGTCATCTCCAATTGATTTTTAGATCTAGGTGAAATATGACATTGGAAGCTGATTCTATGATTTAATCACCTTGAGGATTGTTATCAAACTTGACTTCATTGTTGACTATGGAACCTCACAAGTTTGTGTAATGACTTAGAAACACTTGAGAACTCATATGAAACCATGGATCATGTACAAGCTCATCAACACATCCAACAACTACTCTAACTTAGAAAAAGACCTTAGAGGTATTTGAGGAAATAATATGGCTGTATGATCCCATAGTTATCTTCTTCATTCCTTGGAATTATTTTTCACATAATCACAACCCTTTTTTATTTGTCATATAATCTATGCTCTATCCAAATAGGAACATGATCTTCAAAGCTACATTTAGGGTCTAGGTGGAATTAGACCTATGCCTTTGGATTTCATGAATTGTCTATAGAACTTATGACCCCTATTGATCTAAATATGGTGTCACTCTTCTTATAATTATCTCTCCATCCATATTATAACCCTTAATGAATTAAAAAACTCAAGTTTGACAAGTTTAGGCTATGATTCCAGGGTCTGTATGTATTGAAACTCACCTAACTATTTTTTTAGATACCGTAACACATTTAAATCACTTCACACACTTGGAAAATAACATATACCATATCCCCCTAAATTTGACCAATTTTGGTTAGATGGAACAAAATATTCAATTTTTTTCTTATATTTTAGAAACCCTAAATAGGGTATAAAGTCCAACATAGGCTAAGAGTGGTGTTATTTGAATACATTAAATTTTTTGGAGATAATGTGAGTTTTGATGACGATTCATGGTATTAGAGGGGGTTATACTTACTTATAAAACTACCCCTACTATTGGAACAACTCCCAAATATGGATAATAACTTATTCTTGACTATCTCAATCATGATTTAGCCTAAAACCACCTGCAACCTTGAAATTTGTATTAATTTTTTCTTCTTATTGAAGGAGATCAGATTGTAACTCTAAATTTACTATCCTATCCCCATTTTATATTCATATAGGCTTTGTCAACCCCAAATAATAAGGCTTTTCCAATTCTTCCATCACCACTCAACACTAGGCATGTTTCATGAGAAGGTTTAAAACTTGAAACCTCATTTAGAGTGATTTGATACTAGATAGAACTTTATTATGGAGAAATAATACATGCAAAAACATGATTGTTACAATCCTATAAAATATTATCCAAGACAAAAGGTGCTATAGATACCTTGAGAGGTGAGGCAACTCTTTGAATTCTTCCCTTTCTCCACAAATTTGCAAATGAGCTCATAGTTCCCTTTTTTAGCTATCCAACATGATTTGATATGTTCTTGGATGTATAACCATTAATTTATTTCAAAACACCCTTAAAAAATTTCAAAAATCTTCACAAGCCTACTAGAACCTCTTCAATTTCAATCTTTGAGTTGAGTACCTTGTAAAATGAGCCTTCATGAAGTGGTAACCTATTACTTGAATGATTTTGTATTACATTGAAACTCCCTTAACATTGATTGATATTTGAGACCCTTTCTCTAACAAGGATTAGATAATTTTTCTAACATCATATACACATGTTATCAAAAAGGCATTATAATAATGAAATACTAGGGCCAAGATGACACAAAATAACACTAAAACTTGGGCTTGTTTAACATACCTTAAATAATGCTAAACTACCTTAAATAATGCTAAGTATAGTGCACATGATATGACACTCTTGGAGGCTTCAATGGACCTTTTTATTATACATTTTAACTTCTAAAATAATCTTAACATATGTAATATAACCTTAAGAGATGCTAAAATTAACAATGACATGTCCTTTTGAGATGTGAACACTTGTTTGAAGACTTCTAAGGCAAGGTGAATATCCAAGAACATGTTAATCAATCTCATGAGAGTGTGTGAAACTTGCAAGACCTCAACTCACTAATCCATTTAAAATCCTCTATAATATGAAATATTTATTACTCCACCCTCATAATTATATATGACTTTAGGAATACTGAGGCCCCTCTTCAAGGTTGTTTCATAATCAATAATAGTAGTGAGTCATTAAAACCTATGAAATGTTGTTCATAAACACATAGTATCCTCCCTTATTGACTTGGTTTGTTCAAGAGACTCTATATTGACACTATATAGATAATAGGCATACCTTTATCTATTATTTATGCCTTGTTTTTCATGGAAACTTGAATAACCTCTCACCTATAGGTCTTCCTTGACCTATAATAGTCATAATGGTTCTAAAATTAGGCCAAGAGACTTTACAAATTTAAGGGATATGCATGAAACCTTACCTGTGACACTCTATATTGAGATAATAATGATTATAACTTCTTTAAACTCATCTTTATGTCTACATACTTACATAATCTTCTACTCAGCTTGACACTTACTAACCCTCCTCATGGTGTAATATTCACCACCACTATGCTTTAGTTCTTAAAAGTTTGTATGAGTGGTGAGAGAGATAGGTGGATAGACTTTCTCCTAGATTAATATTGAGAGGTATATCCCTTAATAAATTTTGAGAATCCATTTTTTGTTTTAGACGTTCATGTCACTTACTCCCATGTCTTTATATCTCTATTTAATATTTTGAAAACATGTTTGGGAATCTTCAAATAGGACTACAGAATCACTAATTAGGTTTAGACTATAATATAGTCTCTTTCATGTTAATTTAAATTTTAAATCATCAATAAATCCCCTAACTTATGGAACTAGTATAGGTTTTAAACTTTTACTAAGGCTATTGGTCATGGAATTATGTACCATAACCATTATAGGCCTTTATGGAGATGATCAAGTCTTATTTCATACCTTTGATTGATATTTTAAGATTTTAAGACCTTTAGAACCCTATATTTATATGAATTTAACTTGATATATTTATTGAAGACCCTACAACTCATATATAGGTATTCAAATGACTTCCGTATTCAATATCCTTTTCAATCCTTCACCTTTTCTTAAAGCTTGAAACATTACTATCTTACTTGAAATTGTTCACTATGAGACCAAATCCTATTCATGTAATATGGGAAGAAATAAGGAAGGAAATTTGGGCTTGGTTAAAGGATATTCCCTCAAATAAACATCCTTAAAAAAATGCAAATTATCCTTATTATCTTGAAGACTTATAAATCAACATCCAAGACTCACCTTTCTATGACCTTGTAAATTGATATTCTTATGAACTATGCACTTTTAGTTTATTTTAAGGATATGATGGGTTAGAGTAGAAAAATTGAGCTTGATCAAGACCCTTCCTGATGTCATAAACAACTCAAGATGTTAAAAAACCCTATTCCTATATATGCATGTCTGTGAGTTGGCTTCAAGGTTGGAGTCTTATCAAAACCCCTACAGTATTGAGATTATATGGGATTGAAAGCTCATTTAAATAATATTTGGAGGTGATAGGATCATTTTAATTATTTAAAGGATTATCACCCTAATGAGAATCATTTTCAATACATTATAAATCTCTCCCTTAACTGGTAAACCTATACCCTTGTCTTGGTCTTGTATCACCCCTAAAACCCTTGGCTGGCTCCCATCACCTACCATGCATTGGATATCTCTCTAGAAGAATTAAAAACACATTAACAACATTTTATATTCATTCATTATATTTGAATAGATTTAGAAGTGTCATAAAATCAAGTTCATGATCTTAGGGTTTAGGAGGCTTTTGAAGACATTGATGGAGTTTTAGATGAAGGTACATATTTTAAATCTTCTCCATCAAACCTAATTAATCTAAATTATGAAAAATATACCACCTCACATCCCAAAATAACCATATTTTTCCATGAAATACCAAAAAGAAGATATTCAATAAAACCATTCTCTAATTGATGACTTTTGAAAGCTATTTCTACTTCTTAATGATTATTCATAGATATAACTAATTATTTATCCCCTAACACCTATGAAATTTTATTCTAGACCTATTTATCATTATCCAATGGTCATACACTACCATGTATCTTCTCAATTTTTTACATCTTGAAAAATGGCCTTTCTAAGCTTGTGAAGGAGCTCTGAGTTAGTTTTTACCTTGTTTGAGATATTCTAATCATGTATATTCTCTTTGAGACCTATTATAGATTTAATATGGTTTACTTGACCTTTAATGGCTCTATCTCAACTTACAATAATATGTACAATTTTGTACCCTTGGGAAAAACTTCTCAAAACCTTATTTTCCTCATAGAAACTTCATTTTGAAGGCCTTTTTTTCCCTTTTTATTGATATTATTGGTATTTTTCCATGAAATTACCTTCATGTCCCTATAAAACCTTATACAAATATTTTACAACCATGAAATCTGCATGCTCATATTAAAAATTGGATTTTTTGTAGCTAGTAAATGTAGTTTTCCATATTGAAGGGGATATGAAAGATGCCAAATAGTAGGAGAGGAGGAGAAAATGTGAAATTAAATGCAATTTAACCCTATTTGGTATGTATTATTAGATATAATGGGGGTATTTTAGTGTTATGAAGCTTTATGATGCACTTAAAAGAGTCTCTTTTCCCAAAAGTGACTTGAATAATTCAAATAACATGATATTATGAGCTTTTACACCTTCACATGCACTTTAGAGATGAATGTATATGTGTTTATGATCTAGTTATACCTTGTAAATATTTTTTTACCCTTTTTACTTCATGAACTACACCTTCTAGAACAACCTTGTTCTTGTTTATGTAATGATATAATTTAATTCTTAACTAAGGAATGCATCACTTTAGTTTGAATGCCTCTAAACATGTAATGAGACCTAATAAGATTAAAAAAAAAACATAAAAAAGGATTAAAGACACTAACCATGGATTGAATAATCACATGGAAACTCAATCACCAATCACAACTCATGATAAAGAATGGAAAAATCCTTCAAGGCAGTTAGAAGTATAAGGTATCAAGCAAACTTGATTTGGAACACACTTGGCCTTTATGAGATTCATGAAAGGAAGGACACTACATGTATTTTTGTAAAATATTACTATCCCAAAACAAAAGTATATTCTATAACCATAAGTGGTTAGAATAGACAATAGTTCCATCACATGATTGGGCAGTTTCATCACTAAAGAGAAGTTTTTGAAAACAAGGTGAGGGAAGTTGTAAGGGAAAAAAAAAGGGGGGTTTGATGGAGCTATAAGAGTGAGAGGGAATAAAAATAGGGGAGAGTATTATATATTTACCATTTAAGCATTATTAGGAGGTTATTGCATCATCATTAGACCTATCATGTCAAGAATGTCAAACCATGAAAAAACTAGGTGCATACAATAACTTCTAGAAATGAATTATCACCTAAATACATCTTTTTAGATATATCTTTACTATGAGATAATTTTTTTGATAAACATTTCATATGATATGATGCACTACTATCTAAAATATATTCATTTTTATTAGAAATAAATAAGGTAGTATATAATGTAATAGTGTTAGTATTATGATCCTGATATTCATTATGATTTTGGTTTTACTTTTTCTATTGATTTTGATTATAACCTTTATTCCTTTTTTTTTAATAGTTTTTTTTAATTAGATATTCTATTATTTTAATAATAATTTTTCATTTTATGTCCAAATTTACCATGCAAATTTCAATTTCTATTAAATTTGATTTTGTGGTTTTTATTTTTAGATTTTTTGTTCCCATCTTTGTCATTGGTAGGTTTAGGTTTAGTTTCCTTGTTTCTAGTGTTTTTAGGAACACTATTAAGTGTGAGAAGTGTCTAAGTGGAATTATATTTATAATAAAAGTTTTAAATCACTTTTTATTTTTGAATAAGAAGAGTAGACAATGTAGTGAGGTTTGAAATGCCTTGTTCTATTTAGTATTTAGAATTAAGAATAGAAATTAAATTTTGAAACTTTTCATGAATGTTTAACTAAATAATAAATTATAAAATTTAATCTTGAATAATATTAAAATTACAACCATATAATTTATATTTAATGTTTTAAAAAAAAAATAAAAAAAATAAACCACTTTTTCATCACTTTTTATGGGAGTAGTAAGCAGTTCAAGTATAAGATTTATGATTTTTGAGAAAAAAGTGCCCTCATGCATAGACTTAAGAATTTTTTAAGCATCATTGGGTGATTCTTGATTGATTATATGGAGTATGAATTCATCCTCTACACTCCTCAAAATGATTGATGTGGCTTGATATGATTTTTGTTAAAACACATTGGTAATTTTAGTTGTGACATGTATCCTTGACGGGGTTTTTTAGTCTTGAAAAAAATGTTACAAAGTTTTTGAGCCATAAATTTGCGTTTAATATGAATTTTACAAATGTTATATTTTGACCCATTCAACATTTGTGACTTATCTAGCACGAAATTGGGAGAAGCCATAACTTTATTTCAAAATTTGATATTTCCTAGTTTTTATCTTATACTCAAATGACACTAAAAGGGTTTGAAAAATAAAATTTTTAATTTTATTTTATACTTTTATTTTTATAATAAAACATATATTTTGGTGTTTAAAAAATAATAAAAACTTAATTATATGAAAAATAATTAAAAAATGTAAAACATTATAGCCATAATAAGAGTAGCAAGTATCACAAGTCTTGAAAGAGGTTTTTAAAAGAGAGAGAGATTTTATTAAAAGAATGAAATAAATTTTTACTTAATAATATTCTTTTAAAAATAAGTTTTAAAAAACAAGGGTTGAAAAAAAAGGATAGGTTTAATGAGTTTTGAACCTTGTATCTCACTTTTACAAGTGTTCTACAAAATTACACTATCTTTCACCTACAACACTTCATGAAACATATATACACAAATGTAAAATTAAAGCTTATTTAATCAATATTCATTAAATTAAAAAAATGGACATGCATGTTAAAAAATTACTTATTTTTATACTTTTTATTAAAAATCTAAGAGGTAAGTGGGTCCTTTTAATTTTATTTGCATGGAATTTTTGATTTATTTAAAAAAGTATTTAAACATATATATTTGTTAAACTATAGTCTTACCTTTGGAATGCACCTAGGTAGCCATGGTGTATACAGGGATGCATGGCACAACATGAAGCTTCTAGAATCCAATCTAGGGTTTTAAAAAGGCCTTGGGACCTACAAAAGCCCCTTGATTGATGAAAAGCGATAACAAACAAAAAATTATATCAAAAAACTATTTTTGTTTATATTTTCAACCTAGATGAGCTATACCTTCATGTTAAAGAAGAATTATTTTTTCCTAAATATGGTTTTGATGCTTCACATGATTTGCCAAAAGGTTTATTTAACTAAAATTTAAAGATTTACCACTTAAAAATGAGAAACAGGTTGTATAAGTATTAAAATGATAAAATTTCACTGGTTTTTACACCCACTTAAGCCATATCAACCATACAATGATGCCACATAGGATTTTTAAGGTTATTTTCCTTGATCTTGCTTATCAAGTGTTTGTTTGGAGCTTTGATTGCTTACTTGAACCAAAATAATGAAATACAAATCCACAAGCTTCCATAAAGATGCCAAAATAATTTTAAACTAGTTTTGGTGTCTCCCATGACCAGACAATAGGCTACACAAACCTGATATTATATGGAAATTTACTTAGATAAGATCTAAAGTAAGGTATTACTTACCAATACCACATAAATCTAGTTTTGATACCGTGATAAATTAATCATATACATAGGTAGGATGTAGATATGAAGATTATAGCAAAGACATAAATGTACAACACCCCATATATGTGTGGGAAAACCTCATAGAGAGGTAAAAAAGACTAAAATGATAATTAATTATTTGAGAAACAAATTTGACCCAATACATTCAATCTTACTCTCACAGTTCTTCTCAGACAATCCCCTTCACATAACCATTCCATGAATATTACAAATATATATGATTGCTCATAAATTTGAATGTATTTTAGAACTGATTGAATGTCTGAATATCTTGATTTTACTATGTAAAATCAGTTATATATGGAGTGAATTGTTGGCTAAAATGGGTTAAACCTCCCACCAAATTCACAAAGGTAAAATATAACTATGTATTTTATTATTTATTAATGTAAGTATTAACCCACATAATTTAAATAATAAAATATATTATTATTTACCTATGTAATTTGTTTTATTATTGTTTTAATGGAATGTTATAAACCATTAACATTCATTTTCCAACATTAACTTTCAATCTATACTTGTGCACATTCAAATTGAAACTAGTTACTATTTACATAATAAACTTTTTTGCAAGCAGGTACTAAAATCCATTGTTTAGATCTTAAATCAATATTATAATGTAACTAGAGTGCATTTTTTTTTTAAAATAAATAAAATCAATGACTTCCCACAAATAAAACCTTCAACAATCTAACATAGGGACACAATTTTATGTACATGTTCATTTGCAATTAAAGTTATATTAAAGGTCATGTGTTTAAAATTAAAAATAAATATAATTAAAAAAGTATCAATAAAATAAAAAAAATACATATGCATTAAGTTTTAGGGTTTAAATTAAAATTTAACTAAAGGTCACAAGTTCAAAATTGATAAGAATCATAAAAACCATTTCCAATGCAAAACAACAACCAGACTAGACTGAAAGTAACCATCTGTAAGATGTATTAAGAAGTACAACTTGCACATTATAAAAGATCCACAAAGGACACAAAAATAGTCTCCAACTTAGGCTTCACTAACATATTTTTCCTCAACCTAGTTTCCTCATATTTATACTCCAAAACTCTAACCCTGAGACTCACACAAATTCTCAGAAAATTTTGTCTTTTACAACATAGACCATAACCACATAGTTTACCAGTAAGAGAAGGGAATGAATATTCAAATTATAGAGTTTAAGGATTTCAAAAATACTAAATTGTATATAAATGGAGGATGTGCATATCCACTAAGGATTTTTATTATATATTCAATAAGTATCCATCAATTTATCTATAGTACCATCATATTTGGGCTCTCTAATATTTTGGTGATTCTGTCATGCATGGCTTCTTACTTATTTGAAATCATGATTATTATTTTTTAATATAATAAATAGAATTATCAATTAATATTGTGAATGTAATGTTTACATGGAAATTTCATAATATAAATATAATTGCTAAAATGTCTTGCTAATATTCTTCAAATGATATTATTTTTAGTTCTAGCAACAAAGTCTTAAGCAAAGGTTTATGAAATATGCATTCAGTTTTTCCATATTTTTTATGGATATTTCATGTCAATGCATTAATATATGAATGTGATAAATTTTCTAGTCATCTTGGACAATGTAAAGATTCATTACTATGAAGATATATTGCCATAATTTCATGGCTGAAAGGGAGCCAAGTAAATAATTTTTAGTTTTAATATTCCTATGGAATGTATTTATTAATATTAGTTAATGATTTATAACTAATCAAGGAAGAAGAAAAACATAATTTAAATTTGTTTTAATAAACATTAAACAATAAAATGAATAATTGTCTCAATGTTTTGTGACATGATTATTTGAAAATGTTTTTTGGTGCATTCATCAGTTAATGGTTCAAGAAATGAGGATGAAATTTTTCAAAGAGATCGAGAACCTCTTGGCCATTTGCATGTGAATTTTTGTACAATATAAATAGGAAGTTTTTTTTAATACATTATCTGATTTTGTATGCCATGAAAAAGTTGTTGATGTTATTCACCAAGTTGAACCTAAAATAAAATAGTTGTAATTAATTTTTTTTAAAAATGAAACAATATAGGTTAAAATATGAATTTATAGTTGTAGTGTTGTATTCTATTTATCCATCCTTAACATTTAGGTTAAACTAAGTGTTGATTTGTTGACGACTTGTAACCAAAGCTCCAAATGAGCATAGTGAGTATGAATCATCTGATTCTATAATATCATCAATTGTATTATGTGGTGTAAGTTTACATTTTTTTATAAATTATAGGTATGTTTTGCATTATTGACTTTTTAATAAGCATGATAAAAAAGTCAACATCTCATATTTTGTTTTTTTAATTTTATTTTATCAAGAACTATAAAATGTGAATACTTTTTCTTGGAGCTATGTATGTTTAAATTTTTTGAATTAATTTATTTTTGATATTGATTTTTATTATCATTTGACCATGAACATCGACTAAATCAAATTGCATTATCTCTATCTTAATTGCTGAAGCAAGATTTGTAGTATGAGTAGGGCCATAAATTGTCAATATATTTCTTTAAAAAATAGTAACAACTTTTCCAACACAAATGTTCAATATATTGTATGGAGAAGTTGGTTTTGTCCTTATGCTGAAAGAAAAGAAGAATTCATTTTTGTTAATGGTGTAGTAAGAAGATTATAAGTGAAAAGTTAACATATTTTTTTATAAAAATATTAGTATTTCATAATGAATATCAAGATATATTTGATGTAAGATTTACATTTTTTTAGTTGTTGTTGAAGAGGATTCATTTGACATGTGTTATATATATTTAATATTCTGCTTCTTCTGATAACAGATTGAAACCCTTATAAAACTTTGTTTAACATGACTATGATACCAAATAAATATTTTGAATGTATGGAAGGAGTGAAAATAATAGTTTATTTAACTTGAAATTGAAGTTATGTATCAACTAATCTGTCCAAAAATAACTAGATATTAAACTAGTTATGTTGTAAGTGAAATTATCGACAAAAAAAATACTAAATGATTTTAAAACTAAAAAAATATGATTTTTGGTCTTCCTTTATGAATACATAAAAAAAATAAAAAATCATAGATAATAATATTAAACACAAATTTCAAAAAATAATTATTATTCTCACATTTGTGCACAATATTTTATTAATAATAAAGGCTAAAATCTAGATAATACAAGAAATTTGCATGACAAATTATTTCAAGAAAAACATAAAGTAAGAAATCAATAAATAAATTTAATTTAAAAGTAAGTAACATATAATTATAATCTAAGACAACTAAAAGTAACTAAAAATAAACTCAAGAGATAACTAAGAGTACCACTAACATTTACTAATAAAGTGTTAGTCATCATGCAAGAAACAACTATTAGTTGAATACCACAAACTATAATTAGAAAAAATTGGTGTCCCATAATACCTATATTATAGGATATTTATTAAAATAATATTAAATTTGGTTAACATAAATTATAAAAGAGGTTCAACAACTTGGGAACTCCTTTTAGTACTTAAATAGTGAACTGGACTAAATTGACAGTTATAGTTATTTTTTAGGGAATTCCCAAAAAGTGTCAAATTTTGACAATAAATAATTTAAAAAATAAATGAATTATATAAAATTATTAAACAAATAAATCACTAAATAAAATAACTATAACACTAATGATCAATTTGACAAATTAGCATCATACTCAACATTCCTCCCTTTGATGCAAGTATGATAGATGTCTATCATCTCCTTGAGTCTTCCATGAATCTCATTGTGCAATCCCTTGGTGAGAATATCAAAAAACTTATCTTAAATTATCACATACTTAATAAATATATGTTTATTACTGACACCAAGTCTTTGACAAAATGATGTTTGAGTTCAATTTGCTTGGTTCTAGCATGAAAAATTAAATTCTTGGAGAATTGTATTACCTCATTGTTATCACAAAATATTTGTGTTAGATCAAATTGAACCTCTATTAAATTAGTCAAGAGTATTCTTATCTATAATTTTTATATTAAATATGATGTAATATATATATATTTATCTTCATTAGAAGATAATAAAATTGTAGCTTGTTTCTTTTAAGACCACTAAACGAACCCACTTCCTATTGTGAAGCAATTACCTAAAGTTAACTTCATGTCATCAAGAGATCCTCCCCAATTTGAACATGTATATACATTGAGACATAAATAATTTTGTGGTCTAAAATGAATACTATTTTCATAACTACTTCATACATATCTAAAAATTCTCTTCATTGCTTGCAAATGTTTGAGTGACAATTTGTCCAATAACTAATATCAGGTCTTGTCATTGTGAGATACATAAAACCTCATACTATGATTATAAAATTATTTTAATTATCTGAAATAATTTCATACTCTCTAATAATATTTTTTCCATTTGCAATTGGAGTGTCTAGGGGCTTTGAATCTTGAAGATTGTACTTATTTAACATGTCTTGTGCATACATAGCTTGAAAAATGAATATGTCCTCTTTCATTTGGACTTACATGTTAAAAAAGTAATTTATAAGTAAAACACAAGTCATTTAAAATTATTATGTAATATATTAATTGAATATATTCAACATATTCATAGATCTACTTGTAAAAATCAAGTCATCTACATAGAGACAAACATAAAAAAACATTAGAACTAGATGCTTGTACACAAAGAATTGGTTCATTTTGACTTATTATAAATACTTGATCCAGTTAATATATATAAATTATTGAGTACCAATTCTTTGGAGATTGTTTTAGCCCATAAATATATATATTAAACTTATATACCCTTAATTATTGACCCTTTACCTCAAAACCTTGTGGTTACCCCACATATACTTCTGTTTCAATCACTATATTTAGAAATTCACTTTTGACATATATTTGATGTATTTTATATCATTTATGATATATAAAATTAGATTTAGTATTATAATATCTTGATACACCATGAGTGCATAGGTTTCCTCATAGTCAACCCCATATGTTTGTACAAATCCTTTTCCACATAGTCTAGCTTTTAGTTTTTCAATTGCTCTATCACTCTTAACTTTTTTATTATAGACCCACTTTGTACCAATGACATATTTTGTCAACAGATGAAATAAATTCCATGTATTATTCTTCTCAATTTAATCCATCTCTAATTTCATAAAATTAAATCATTATTTCTTTTAACTAGCTTATATATAGCTTCCAGGTTCACTAGCCATTGTTGAGAATACAAACATAGTATTTTCATCATAATCATCATTAAAAAAATTACCTTACTAATTTTGAAGCATTTTAATCCTCCTCTAATAATTATAATCCAATATTTTATTAGATGCATATAGATTTAACAAACATTTATTCTTACTTGGAATTGATGAAGTTGCACGAATAGTCTCTTGCAAAAAGCTAGTATTATTTTTTAGAGAACTAGAAACATGTGTAGGACTTTGTAATCCATATAAGTAAACATTACAAGGATTAAAAAAATTCAATTATGATGTATGTATCTTGAACTATGTTTATTTTAATTATTTCCTTTCCTTTAACTTGGATGGAATTTCTATCTACCAATTGTACTTGGCTTTTGAAAGAGTCATCTAACTTACCAAAACCATATTTATTACTTGTATTGTGAATTGAGAAACCTAAAAAAAAAAAAAAACCAATTATTTTATTCCTCTATTCCCACATTTCAAGTGAGATAATAATTTTATCCCTCTTGAATCTCACTTTACTAAAATTTAAGATATGTATTTTCACTCTTTTTATTAGTTTAGTTCTTAGCTGTTAGTATCCTACAATCTTTTATAATATATCTTGATTTTTTCAATAATTAAAAGTAATTGTCTATTCTCTAAATTTAACTTTATATTTAACTTTTGAATTTGATTTTTATAAACTCCCTTGTTTCTAATTTTTATTTTCCTCTTTGGTCTCTTAAACCATCGCATTGGTTTCAAATGCTTGTTCTTGATTTTATGTGTATAGTCTCATATTATCCTCATGGGACAAGAGAGAACCAACCAAATCATCAACTCTTAT